>JAODAL010003308.1:0-176411 GCA_025379985.1 Phyllomedusa bahiana
GGGGAATTGTTATTTACCTCTAAAATTTTTTAAAACCCTTTCCCCTGGGTCAATACTGCAGGATAATAGGTTGAATTTGATGGACTTGTGTCTTTTTTTCATCCTTACTATATTTCCCTGCTTGATACAGGTTACGATGTGTATGGGGCAGAGCTGCTATTCCTAGTGCTCACCTCCATGAGAAGCACACCCTTGCTGTATACTACTTTTCTTATACGTTGGTCAGCCTTTCCACTGTCTGCACATTGCTGTTTTTATAGTCTTTCCTGGTCAGGAAGTGAGTACACAGAGTGTAAATACAGAGCGAGCCAGCATGTCCTGCAGTAAAGGGAGTTCCCTCGGTGTGAACAGACTGACTATATATATTCACCGATGACAACATGGCCAGAGGACAGAGGCTTGTTGTCAGAGTACCAATGGGGCCTTTCATTCATCTTCACCAGGCAAATAACAGTGTAATTGGCATAATCTTCCCCCAAGTCTAGATGACGATGAGGCTGGAAAATATAAAATCTATGACCTGAAAAGGCAAAGTATCTAACTTTCTTTTCACAGACCCCTTTTTTTTATTGTCATGTCTACCCTAGAGAAATGGTTACCTTATTTTATTTTTTTGAAGTGGTCATGGTGCTAATGGCTGTGACTGACTGATTCATCTGTCGTGATGAATGCCAGGTTCACATTGTTGGAAACTGAATGTACTGCCTGCGTACTGTGTTAACATACATTGCATTGCGCTGCATACTAATGTTTCTGTCAGTCTGCTGAACTCATTGAGAAATCATGCCTGTATTCTACTTTTGTGAACTGCACAGGAAAATCACTTAGGACCACACGTATGAACCTGTTTAGGTCTAAAACTCACTTTTTTGCCCATAGTAGCCTATGGGCAAAAGAGTGAGTTTTAGACCAAAACAGGTTCATACATGTGGCCCCTAGTGTATTGGATTTTGGGAAAAATTACCGAAAACAAGTAAAACTTGGCGACTGCATAAACATGAAGTAAATCCGGCTTCTAATATTATGTCTATGACCATCCTCCCACAGTGGTCCCTCAAGTTACAATGGTTGTTAGAGAACAAGTTAATACTGTAAATTGAAGATATGGGAACAAGAGACTAGTCATGAAAACTATGAAAAGATTATAGGGGCTGTCCCAGTTGTGAACAAAACAAAAAAATCATTTTAGTGGATTGGGGAGGGCGTACATTCGGCTGTACTCTGAATTCTCATTGAAATGAATAGAGAGAAGCTGGGCTAGCACAGCCACTTCTGTATATGGGTTGGACTTGCACCTGTCTTCTTGATATGTCATCAGTGTCTGATGGGAAAACCCATTTAAACAAATTTAGGTGGATAACTAATGCAGATAGAGCAATACCTTACATATAACATCAAAAATATCTGCTTGCAGCTTGAAATCAATTTCAATTTTGAGGACAGGAGCGTCTTTGGATCATATTTTTTTATACACAATGTATTAGAAAGAAAATAGGGCCGGCCTCACCTGGTGCCCAAAGGAGCCGTTTATTCTGGCACATGTAGAGAGCAGTACAGGACATGTAGTGATGCACTGTACTGTAGAGAGGCGATACTATACCGACAATCACTGCAAGCACTAGTCTACTTTGCCATTGTGTCCCATAAAATCAGCAAAAGACGTAGCTGCTGGGCTATGTTTGTTCCATTATTCCCTATGGAGCCGACGCGCAATATTTGCCGGAGTACATTTTTTCACGATACGCCGATGGATACCTCAAACGTATGTAATACAGATGATTTAGTAAAATGTTCATGATAGTTGGTTGGCTCTTCCAGTCAAATCAAATGAACCGCAGATCAGCAGTGTCTGTCGCCTTGTAAGTTAAGTCTGGTTTCAGGATACAATGGCCCAGGAAAGACCATTGTATGTTAAAAATATTGTATCCTGGGGCCATTGCAACTTGAGGGACCTCTTACACTTGGCGTCCAAAGAACATGTACAGTACTATAGAGGTGCTGCTAGACCGCCAATTACCACATACATTGTAATAATACAAGTGTTACCAGTGAAATGCCTATGTTGATTTTCTAATTGTTCCAGCCATTTAAAGATACTGCAGATCCAGATTGTCTGTGACCTTGCATGTTGAATGTGGTTTCAAGTTGGAAAAACCCAGAAATAACCATTGTATGTTAAAACAGCTGTACCTTGAGGCCATTGTAACTTGAAGGACTGCTGTATGATATTTTTCTACCACATTATTTCCTTTGTAACTTACAATGGGCATCTTGAGGCTCCGTGCAAGTTGGTAGGCACCAATGATTCATAAGCCAAGGGCTATCTTATAATGTCTTTCTCAATAATCTTGTATCCTGCACCCAAATTGCTTATTGACTTGGCTTCATCTCTGAATGTTTTAGTCAGAAGCAACATATTTAAATACAATTTTCCATTTTTTGTTGTTGGTAATTCCCTGTTTACTTCTCTTTGTAGTAATCAATGTATGTTTATCCATTGCAGTCAGCTCTGAAGCTATAATTGCCTATTACTCCACAACCACTAGGCTATATATAGTATATTGCTGGAGTTCTCTGATCTTCCTGTCTTTCCTTATTTAGATAAAGGATCCTTGTCATGAACATTTGGTTGTTGAGAATGAGAAATTGAGTAAACACTCATTATTTAGACTAGAATATTCTTTAAAGAATTGTTATTTTTTTAAGGTTGCCTTTAAGTATTTTTTGCAGAATTTACCAAAACAAGTACAATGGTGACAACAAATGACTAAGAATTGGTACTGAGGGGAAGAGGACCTTGCCTGTGAGGGCTTACAGCTAAATCTAGTATAAATAAGCCTTCTGACATGAATTAATTGTTGGTAGTATTAAAAAACAAAACAAAAAAAAAACAGTGATTAGCACTTCCAAAACAATTCTAAAATATAATAGCACAGGTGCATGCTGATATGACCACAAACAATGCAAACACAAAAATGTATCGGCAGCACTCTACAAACGCAAAGAGACAATTAAGCATTGAATATATGAACTATTTTAAAATGCACTTCTGCTACTTTTAAGATATATGAAAATGTGAGGTTTTTGGTGCACATTTTTAATCAAAACTGTGAGGGCCCATCCACTAATGACAAGGTGACCTTAATTCAGATGGGAACCTACACTGGACTAACATTTTCACCTCTCTTGGTGACATTTCAAGCCTCCATACTTTTACAGTATGAAGGTTCTAGCTACACTATGGTCTGGTTAAAAAACGGCCTATGTGAATGGGTGTAATGTATGACTGAAATGGAGGCAGCCACTTCCCCATGTAGAAAATGTATAAAAACACAAAATATAATCAGTATTTTAAAACAATTCTAAACCTAAAGTTGCAGGTGACATAGTAGTATTAAAGAGATTGTTTGGGTTGGTCAGTTCCCCGTTAAATGCCCTAGTTAGAGAGACAAACAATTGTGAGGAGCAAATTTAAGTATGAGGGACCTGGCACATCCACAGAAATTGATAGACTATTGATATGAATAGGAGGCATTGTAATGCTTATTTTCTGCTAAATTTAGTATAGATTTAATAGGAATTAATAGGTTCTTGTATTATTACTGTAATACTTCTGTCTAGTAATCACATTTATAAATCATCAACATGTGCGTTAGAACAAATTACAAACGCAGTAGTTGGCACGGACTATAAAAACAGCTTTGTAGCCATTTAGGTCTGAATATTCTAACTTTGTATAAATAGGCTTTTATCACATGAATATTGTTGGTTGTGACCTGCACTGTCCTGCACATCGCCTGTTCTATGCCCGTCTGTCAGTCAATAAGGGGCCATTCATATCTCGTTTATAGCTCTATCAGTCAGGTATCATAAAAAAGAGCACCCCGACAAATGCCATAGCATATAATAGAGCAAATCTAGTTCAAATAAGACTATTTGGAGAACGGACATGCTTTCTGTGCCAGACGCAAAAGTAGACTTTTACAACAAAGCCAAAAACGAGATGTAATTGACCGCTAGACATGTTTATGGCAGGTATTTTTATTGACTCGTGTTATATATTTATAGAGGACCTATCACCACCACCTACCCAAACACGAAAATACTAAAATTAGCAGTAGAGGAAATTATATGTGAATTTATCAATGCATCCCAATGGACAGCAAACCGGCGAAACACAAATCCTTCTGTATTATGCAGTTCAGCTAAAAAAGGATACAGCTGCTTGTAAAGGGTCAATATGATAGAGGAAGACATAGCTTGTAAAGGGTTAGAGTATGTTCACATGGTGTATTGTGGCGCATATAGTAAGTGCCACAATATGCCGGGTGCTTTGGAAGCACGCACTGATCATTGCGTAATTCCAAAGCACGGGGGAGAGGGGGGAGCGTGAGAGGGGGGAGCGGCAGCCCGTCGGCCCCATTGACATGCATTGTTTGTAGCACGTAATCGCAGCAAACAATTGACAGGTCAATTCTCTCTCTGCGCGTACAATACTATACTACAATACACAGAGCCTGCACCAACCATATCACACTAAGGACACAGGAGTGACAGAGTTTACTTGTCGCTGCTGCCTTCTCCTTCTGCTACATAACACACAGGAATCCACATTACATTGCTGCTGATATAATAACATCCACCATGAAGATAGCAGCATAGATCTCCCCCGTGTTCACATGCTGCAAACTTACAGGCTCCCCATTCAAAGTGGATTATCCCAGTTCAGAAGCAGAACTTCTCAAAGAGCTTTTACCATAGTGATCGATCACTGCTGCCCGTGAAGAGCTGTCTTGGCCCACTTCAGTCTCCCTGTCTTAAAGGGCCAAAGCTTTATTACCAAATTACAGATTAAATGCTTTCATTTTCCTAATCATACATATTTAAGAAAGTGTATATATTTTAGTCTTTTCACTACCTGATCAGTTTTCCATGGAGGTTATAGGTTCTCTTTAAATTCTTTTGTATTTCATATGTACAGTGCCTGAAGGTTAGTGGCACATTAAAATAATAGTTAAAACTAATAATTTAGCATGAGTTGATCTCATACTCTACACTCAATGCTTTAAGCAATTATGCGGTGCACTACTATACATTGACTTTGTATAGTTCTAAATCAATAGTATGTAAAGTTCCCTTTAAATTTAAAATACGAATTGGTTCTGGGACAACTATTGTAACTTCAGACTGTTACTCTATGGAAAACTGGTAAGCGGTACCTAGTATGTCAACCTAACGTAATAAAAAATGAAGAATAAAGTTAATTAAATAACGAATACAGATCACGCAAGTTCTTATATATAAAAGCCATAAAAAGCTGATGGAATCTGGAAATTTTTATTTTTAGAACAGGAGCTTTGTCAGTTATTTACTTTATACACAGTGAACTAGATAAATGAAGTGGGGCTGTCCTCAAAAAAAGGCCAAAGGGCGTACGAAAATTTGTATTCTTTTGCGCTGGGAACAACTTGAGGGGTGGTATGTTTTTGGCAGTCCCACATAATGTAGAGATGCCTACGGACCACAAGTTTTGCATGTTTTCAAAATGCGGGGAATTTTATAATTATTTCCCATGCTAATAGGCTGCATTGTCAGTCCAAAATGTGCGTGAGGGCCGGTTTTTGGGTGCTGTCTTTGTATTTTATGCCGTTTTCAATTTAAACAATTTCCAAGGGAAAAAAACCTTTTTGTTGAAAAAATTGTTACGGAGGACATTGTTGGAGAGACCAATGAAATTTTAATTTTAACGGTAAAAGTGTCTTTTTTTTAGAATGGGTTTTTGGGGGTTGTTTTTTCAAGTTTCATGGGCATGAATGTTTTTATGCTGCTTTGTTCTGTCATTCCTGGCAATGTCTGTATTCCCCCCAAAAAGAGCTTGTGATTCGATTCCCAAAATTTGGATTAATCTCATGCTGTGGGACGGGCACTTCTGGAAAGAAAAGCAAATTAGGCTTAAGTCTGAAAAAATAATTTAACAAACAAGCTTCACTGCCCGTTTCTGTGTTTTTGCGACCTGTTGTGTGTCACCCCTCTTTTAATGAAACAGAGGGGGGGGAGAAGTAAAAGATCAGTCACTTGGAAAACCAGAGAAAGCAAAAAGGGGGGCGTTGCTGGGGTCCTAAAACACCGGGGGCCGGGGCCCTTTGGGTTTTTTTTCCCCCCTTGGAACTTGGGTTTTTTTTTCAGAGAAAAACCTTTTCGGGTTCTGCCATAAAATTTTTTCAAACATCCCACCAAGTCCTTTCCTCAGCGTCACTGTACATTAAAAAATCAAAATGACAAATTTTACTTTTTCCAGAACTTCTCCCTTCATTGACAATACCCCCAAAATCCCCAAATAATCCACGATACTGGAGCAAAATCTACCAGAAAATGTTGGTGACTAAAAACACTCCTCAAAACCAAACCCCAAAACTATTATATTTTAAAGGCTCAAATAAGCCAGACCCTACCGAGGGCCCCAAAAAATTGAACCAAGCGTAAATTTGGTTTGATTACTAAAAACCCCCCCCAAAGGGGCCATAAGGGTTTGTTATAGTTGATGTAGATTTTGAAATTTAAAGTGTTTTCCCCCGCTTTTAATTTAGTAAACCAGGGGAGAGTCTTTTTGAACTTCCTTTCCCTTTTCTTCTCCCTCCGGTTCAACCCCTTTTCATCTATTGCCCCCCGGCCAATACTCGCCCCCTGGGGTTTTGGGCACAAAATTTTTAAAAATCCTACATTTCCAGCAACTCTTAAATTTTTGGTATAGCAGCCCCCCCTCAGTTGGGTATTAGGGGCACTGAAACTTTTAGGGGGCCACGGGTATTTGGGGCCACGGCAGGTAAGGGGCCAAAGGGCAGGATATGGGAAGCAGGTATAGGGGGGCCCAAAGGCTATTGGGGGCACTGAGGGGCAGTATATAGGAGCATGGGGGAGGTATAAAAGAGCACTGGGCAGGTATTAACACTGAGGGGGGGAATAAAGAGCACTGGGGCAGGTATATAAGAGCACGAGGAGGTATGGGGGGGCACGGGGAGGTATAGGGGGGGCACAGCATTATATAGGGCCCACAGGCATAAGGGGCCAAGGCAGTATAGGGGGGCCTGAGGCAGTATTAGGGTCCACAGGCAGGTATATGGGACCACAGGCGTATATGGGGGCACTGAGGCAGTATATGGGCCACAGGCGGTATATGGGGCCAAAGGCATATATAGGGGGGCAAGGCATATATGGGGCCCAGGCGGGTATATGGGGGCATTGAGGCATTTAAAGGGGCCTGAGGCAGTTTTTGGGGGCCCCACAAGCAGGTATTTTAAGGCATGAGGCAGTATAGGGGGGGCCACAGGCAGGAATTGGGGGGCCCCAGGCAGGTCTATGGGGGCCACAGGCAGTTATAGGGGGGCACAGGCAGGTTTGGGGGCAACGGGCGGTAATGGGGGCAGGGCATAAATTTTGGGGGAAAGGGCGGGATGTGGGGGGCCACCGGGATTGGGGGGTCACATTTTGGGTGGCCACAGGGGGAAAAAGGGCCCAGGCAGATTAGGGGGGCCACGGGCGGCATTATAGGGGCACAGGCGGGGTATGGGGCCCAGGCAGGCTTTATAGGGGCACAGGCAGGAGTTTGGTGGCCACAGGCAGGCATTATGGGGGCACGGGCGTATATGGGGCCCTGAGGCAGGTAAACGTAAAAAAATAAAAATTTAATACTCCCCTTAACTCCCCCGGCAGCGCGCTCCCCTCTTCACCCGCGCTTCTCCGGCGGCCCGGCGCACCCCCCCCCCCCATGGGTGTGCGCCCGAGGCAGGCAGCGCGCGATGACGTGTGTCATCGGACGCTGCCGGCTGAGGCGACGGGGGGCGGCGGGTCCTGGCGTGAGGACCCCAGCCCGGTGTAGGCCTGCGGGTCCACCGTTCGGGGGGGGGGGGGGGACGCTCGCTTCTGCCCCGCAAAGCCCTCAGCTGTTGTGGGCCAGGGACGCAAGCAGGAAGACCCCGTCGGTGCTCCAGGCCCAGCGCGAGGCTGGGCCCGGAGCTCGGGGGCCCGGGGGGTTTTTTTCGGGCCCGAAACCCCCCAATAAAACAGCCTAGCGACGCCCCTGCAGAAGGTGAAAAAAATCATTTTTAGTTCTTTAACAAAAAAAATGAAAAAGCAATATATTTTGGAAAAAAATTTTATTTCCTGTTCCCCAAAATGTTGAAAGCTAATCTTTGTTTGCAGACAACCCCTTTAATGGTAGGGTTCCCAGATGATAAACATTTTGTGCTAATAGGCTCTTGAGCTCTAGAATTGCTAATACATCTTATAAAGACTACTGGTTGTTATTTTTGTTTGTTTTTTTATCAGGTCTAAAAAAAATGTATTGTGCATCTCCAATAGCCAGGGGGGTTTTAGAAAAAATTAAGGCACAGATTAATGCCCTATGTGTTCTTCTAAAGAATACGCCCCTAACTTTTTTAAGGGTAATAAAAAAATGACTTGCTAATGTAACCACTGTAATTCTTGTTCTGAAGTAGCAGACACATTTGTCCATACATTGTTTAAATATTATGCAAACAACGCATTATAATGACATAGACCTGAAAGTAATCTGTCATTTCAGACACCTGCGTGCTGTCCCCAGGGCAGGTGGGGGTGTGAGGGTTTTTGCATTGTTACCACAGCAGCAAAAAGGTGACACCTGAGCAGTAAGAATATAACATTACTACATCAATTCGAAATCACATGGTAAGGGGTAATGTTAATTTTTGACAAACAGCAATAAAAAAAATAAGTTTATTTAAACAAATTAAAATTTTCTTTTATTTCTGGTATAGATTCGGTTTCTGAATCCTAGTCCTCATTTTCTATCATTTAAAAACAAAAAGGATTTTGTGAACCTTTTTGTCATTATTGATATCATTTTGCTAGTCTATTGACCAAGATTAGGTAACATTGGTGACGTTCACGTGTCAATTTGGGGAGCAAGTGCAATAAAGAAAATCTATATAAATGCATAGCCATTAGAATAGATAAAGGCTTGTGGCAGGAAATGAGTTGGAATACCCTAAAATACAGAAACCACAGGGCCTAAATGGTAGAGACAGCTATATCTGTATAATTGTGTCCAGGGACATCACAAGTTTCTCATGACTTAAAATGGAATTGCACAAACCGGTTTTGGTGCCAAAGCCAGGAGTAAATCCAAAAAGAAGGAAAAAGGAAAAAGTTTTGGATCCATTTCTCGGTTTGGCTTAAAAAAAACTGCGTATGTGATTCCAGCCTTAAAATGCTTATGTATATTAAAGTGGGTGTGGCTAAATAAAAGGGGCATGGCTCTCTTGGTAACCGTAATTAGCATTAAAAAAAGGACATTTAAGAGGATCGTGATTGATTTAAATAGCGGGAAAAAATAATGTTTTTAAATCCCTGAAACCCAATAAAGCTCTGTGAAATATTCTAAAACTAAAGTATTGTTTCTTCGTCCCTTTAGATGCTAAAATTTTTATTTTTCTATAAAAAAAGGATGGGTGAAGGAAATAACAGAACATTTTGGGGGTGGTGTTTGGACAGAAAGTGTGGGTTTTTAAAAAGGGTTAATCTTCCCCTTTTTTACCCAAAACTAAGCCACTAGAAAGATTAACTTTGAAATTTTTTTTTGGGTTTTGATTTGGTTTTTTTTTTGAAAGGGGTTTATCGTTCCCTCCCTGGGGGGGTTTAGGGTTGTAATAAGATTCTTTAATGGTCCTCTCATTGATAAAGTAGTGAAAGCTTCTTGTGCCATTATTATACTCCAGCAGCTCAATTTCCATATGAAAAATAAACTTAGGTCTTGTTTATCTCAACTTACCGGGGTGATGAAATGGAAAATGAATGATGTCAGACTTGTACTGCTATTATAGTGCTTTTCCTGATTTTTGCCCAGTGGTAAAAAAAATTTGTTCTTTTTTTTTTTTTTTCATGTCCCTTCTGTGAATGCCCGATCTGTTGGTAACAAATAAATGTGTTCATGACCTTTTCCCCCTTTTTCCTTAACTCTTTTAACCCTCCCTGGGCTTAAAATTAAAACCCATGGCTACAGCCATCTGACACCCCCTTTCCCCTTTGGGCCGCTTAACCTATGGGGGCCCTACATTCCCCCAACACCCCCCAGCCCTTGAAAAACAGGGGGTGGGGGGATTTGGGCATACTGCTTTCTCCACATGAAATTTTCCAGGTCATTCCTCCTGAATCCCCTTCACATTCCCCCCCCTTTGAGATCCACACCCCTCAGGATTTCCTTTCGGCCATTTTCCCTCGGGAAATTTGGGGTTTTTTGTACGACCCCCCGGGCTCCCCCCGGCATTTTTGGGGGATCATTTTGCGGCCGGGCCCCCTCATTTCCCTTTCCCCACGAAATACCCACTTAATCATGGGTAAATTTAAAAACACCCCCTTTGGGAAAAACCCTTTTGTTTTCCTTTTTCGGGCCTCCCCGGTTTTTTTCCCGCTAACACCCAACCCTTTGGCCTCTTGCTTTTTACAGATTCTCCCACCCACAAGGATGGACACGCTCTTGTTTTGGTTTTTTTCTGCAGTCACTCACCCAATTTCTAACCTCAAAATTTTTCCCCGGGTATGCGCTTTTTGATCCACAACCTTTTTCCCCTTCACTGTCACCAATTTTCACCCTTTCTCTGGCCCAAACCCGGGGCCTCATACACTTTCCGAAATACCCGCTCCATTAACCCCCAGGAACTCAAAGAAAACCATACGGGCCCCCATCCCCCCAATCTCCCCCAAAACCCCTTCCTGACCTGCCCTGTCAAGAAATTTAAAAATTAAAACTTTCTCAACCCCCGGTCATTTTGGGCCCATCAGAACACCGAAAAAACCCCAGGAGTCAGCGCCCGCACCCTTTTGGCCCCACCTCGACTTTTTTCTGCAGCGTGTTCCAGGTGTGCGAGAGACTGTGAAGAAAGTTAAAAATTCCCTGCTGACTTTTCTCCAAACTAAAAATTTCATCCCTCGGAAATTCCCACAACTGCCCTTAAACTAAAACCAAACAAAAAATACTTCACCTCCCTCATCCCCCACATTAAAAAACCCAAAAAAACCCCTTTTTGACATTTTCCCACTCCTCCTCACCCCAAAAAGCTCGGCCCTGGTCTTTGCCCTCTGTGCTAAAGGGACAGTATCGGCAAAACATTCCCTTCTCAATCCCAAGTAACACCCACCCCGCCCCCTCCGGCACGTCCTCTGTTGCTCTCCCCCCTTTGGACCGAGCGACAGAAAAAGTGTCCAGGCTTCTCTCGTCTGTTCACCCCCCCCCCTGCTCTAGGGGAACTCCTTTTTCCCCCCCCAACCTTGTCCAGCCCTTTTCCCCGTTATCATCTCTCACCTTACTTGCAATTTAACCTCTCTCTCTCAAACCTGGGATTTTTCCCATTTCCTTTAAACTTTCCATCATAACCCCTTTATTTAAAAAAAAAGCCCTCTTTTGGAAACCCACCCTGCGCTTCCAACTCCCGGGACCAATCTTTTAATTTTCCCTTAAATTCAAAACCCCTGGAAAGCTAGGTCCCCCCAAATCCGCTGGGATCCTCTAAAAACCCGGGTTTTTTTTGGCCCCCTTTTTCATCCCCCAAAAAACTGCTCTAGTTAAAGTCTTTTAATAATCTCCTCACTGCTAAATCACAGGGCAAATACTTTTTGTGCTTCTCCTGGATCTCCTCCCCGGCTTTTGGGACATGTGGATCACCCCCTTTCCAGCATGACTCCAGCACCCCTTAGCCTTCCGGGAAATGGGTTTCTTCCCTTTGGGGTTTTTCTTCCTACCTCTCTGACCACTCCTTCACTGGGCATTTTCAGGTTCTACCTTTCCCTTTCCCCTTTCCTCTGTGTTGGGGTTCCCCAGGGGGCGGTTTTGGGGCCCCTTTCCCTTTTTTTACTCTAAATCCCCATTGGGGCAAACCATCAAACAAAATTTTGGCTTTTCCCCGGGGGGGGGGAAACGGGGGCCCTACGGGGGGGCATAACCCCTCACCCAAATTTTACACCCTTTTCCCCGGGGCATCACTTTCCCACCCTTTTACAAAAAAACCAGTGACTTTTCGGTTTCCCCTGTCTCTGACATTTATGCCCCTCTCCCATCTGAAACTAAACCTCACTAAAAAACCCAACCTTTTTGGGCTTTCCCCCTCTTCTAACCAACCTACCCCGGTATTTCTTCTCAGTGTCTTTGGCCCCCCCCCCAAATCCTTTGGGGAACAGGCCCCATGTTTTGGGTTTATATAGATTCTAATCTGTCTTTCCCCCCTTCTATCCAAAAACCCCTTTCACTTCTATCCAATCCCTTTCATCTGCACCCTAAAAAACATCTCAAAAAACCCAAATTTTCTTACTGTGGAAACCGCTCAAAACCCTCATTTTTGCTCTCAATTTTATTCTCGTCTTGACTCTGCCCAAAAAACCCGCTTATCGGTCTCCTTTCTGTAAAATCCCCCCCTTCCCCAAACTGTCCCGAATGCAGCAGCCAGGGTTTTTCTTTTTTCCAGCCGCCCTTTTAAAGATGCCTCCCACCCCGTGTCAGTCACTGCAATGGCTGCCCATTTTGTACAGGATTTCAACCCTAAACTCATCCTCTCACCCCTAAAGCTCCCACAATTTCCCGCACCCTCCCATATTTCCCCTCCATCTCTGGGCTACCACCCTACCTGCTCTCCCCTCTGCTGATTTATATCAGATTAAATTCCTCAATATCCGAAAACCCCCCCAATTTCCTGTCTCAAAAATTTTTACACGTGCTGCACCCGGGTTTTCGGAACTTGCTAACCCCGGCAATCAGGCACACTCACAACCCTCACAGGTTTTTAAAAGGGGCCCCAAGAAAAACTCTTCGCAGGCTGGCATATCAAGATCCCCAAATTTCTAACCCCCCCGTGCTATCACAAACCCATCTGTCACTCCCAAAAACTGGGGGGCCCTTTTCCCGTATATAGAGTACTGTCAGGGTGGCGGGGCACCCCCAAATTTTATTTTTAAACCCCCCTTCCTTTTTTAGTAACTGGCTGGACCATTGAAATGAGCACTTCTTAACCCTTTGTTTTCACCCTTTCACCCTAAAAAAATTTTAAGCCCCGTGAGAGGGTCCCACCCCCTTGTGTTTCATTTGTAGTTCTTTTAATGTGGGGAAAAGTCTGTATGTATACCCTCTAAATTGTAAAATGCGGGGGAATATGTTGGCGTATATAAAAAAATTATTTTTATGTTACATTATTCATCATATGTTCCCTTTTTGGGTTTTGGTGAAAATCCCACTTTTCCCCGGGAGCTTGCACAAATCAGCCTGACTTTTTGCCTACCCCCCCCGCCCCCCCCCGGAAAGCCCCCCCCCAAGGGAAAAACAGATCGACGTCGCCCAAAATCAAGGGGCCCTTCTGTTTCTGATGCTTTGGTTTGGGTATAGGGGTGGAAAACAAGGGGAGAATAAAAATTTGGGTTTCAAAAAATTTTATGATTTTTTTCTAAATGTGCAAAATTTATCCTTTACTGTTTGTCCCGGAGGTTTTATCAAAAAATGATGGCTTTTTCCTTTTTTATGATGGCAGCCAAAAACTTGGTTTTTAAAAGGAGTAAGTACTTCACCTGCATTTTGTAGTTTTTTTTTTTTGGGTTTTGAAAAACTGGCTTTTAAAAATTAAAGTAACTTTTGTTTTTTCATATAATATTTCCCGTGTACCCCAAGGTTTTGTATTGGGGCCCCACTTTTTCTTTCTTTTTTTTCTTTTTTTATTTTCCCTTTTATTCTTTCTTTTTTCTTTCTTTCTATTTCTTTTTTTTCTTTCTTTCTTTCTTTTTTTCTTTTCTTTCTTTCCATCTTTCTTTTTATCTTTTTTCTTTCTATCTTTCTTTCTTTCTTTCTTTTTTTTTTTCTCTCTCCTTGTAACACTAACGAGTCACATCACACTGTGGGGGGAAAATGGCATATTGGGACCCTTTTGTCCAAATTTTCACTTAGGGGGTACTCACTTTTGTTGCCCAAACGGGTTTTAGACATTTTATGGGTGCGTTGGGGGTTTTTGGGGGTCATTTCCAAAATTTTTATTGTTAAAAACAAGCTGTACAATTTATTACCTTTAATTGTATAAATGTCATATTTCCAGGGTTGTCCCCTTTTAAAAGTGTAAAGCAAAAATTTTTTCAAAAAGGGGTGGGTTTTTTCTTATTCTTTTTTTTGAGATAATGTGTGTGTTGTGTGTGTGTGGGATTATATATA
Source organism: Phyllomedusa bahiana (assembly GCA_025379985.1). Taxonomy (NCBI): domain Eukaryota; kingdom Metazoa; phylum Chordata; class Amphibia; order Anura; family Hylidae; genus Phyllomedusa; species Phyllomedusa bahiana. Next base: position 14,216 of record JAODAL010003308.1, read on the forward strand.
TATAAATTTTTATATATTTATATATATATTATTATTTTTATATATATATATATTTTTAAAATATTACGGGCGTCAAATCTTAGGTTTCCCCCTTTAAAAACCCGTGCCCTTTGCTTTTGGCTTGGTATTATACTGCTCCCTTGTGTTCATAGTGGTAATTACACATCAACTCAAGATTATGAGCATTTTATATTTTTTTTTTTTACTGTTACTTTTGTAGATAATTTATGGCTTAAGGGTCACTCAAATAATTTTTTTTTTTTAAAGCAGTTCGGCTTTACTGGCATGTAAAAGTAAGTAGTTGATATCGCTGTAAAGCCGCGACTCAGCCCTTGTTGTGCCGGCTTCCAAATTCATGTGTTGCAAGGAAAAATTACGCCTGACATCAAATATATGAAGATTTCTTCTTCTTTTTTTGGGTTCACAGATACAGGTGTTTTGGAGGTGTGGAAAAATTAACAACATCATCATTACTTCACATTTTAATTACATATAGAAAATAATTGGCTTTTTATTCATTGTGCAGTATTATTGGTTACCTTTTATAAACCTACTTTGTACATAGGTGGTGGCTTTTTAAATGATCTTTGTTTTGCATTCTTTAATAATTAATTTGACGCATATCACCTGGTATTCAATTTAGTCATTACTAAGGTATTTAGTGGTATGAGGTATGAGAAAACGCTTATCTTAATTGTTCACTGTTCTTTTGAGTAAGAAAACAGGCTGTTTGTAATCATACTGAAGGTCTCATGTCAAAGATCATGGACATCTGTGTTTATCTTGTGTATTTGTACTGTTGTTGTATATATTGCTAATAATAATTGCTAATAATATCCTGTTAACTCTTACAAAAATAATTCTGTTTTATTATTGTTCTGTTATAGATATTTCAGCATATTATTCGGCTAGAGATAAAAGATGAAGAGGCCAGACATTTGTCTCGTAAATTCCGGGATTGGGCCTATGGTCCAGTTTATTCCTCCCTGTACGACTTATCATGCTTAGATACATGTGGTGAAGAGGTCTCTGTACTTGAAATTCTGGTGTATAATAGCAAGGTTGAGGTGAGAGGAACCCAAATACAACATACTATTTAACTGGAACAAAATTCTGTCTTAATGCAATTATCTATTGTAAAGACATATCTGAGTTCATTTCTGCAACACAGTAGATCTCATTTAAAATGAGGCAGCAGATTTAGCTATAGTCCTATGTATAACTGCAGGCAACACTAAATAGGTAGCACGTTTAAATATTGTCCTATGTATAACTATAGACAGCAGTATATAGGTATAACGTTTACCTGCAGTCTTATGTATAACTACAGGCAGCACTATATAGGTAGCAGATTTATATATAGTCCTATGTATATTTACAGGCAGCAATATATAGGTAGCAGGTTTATATATAGTCCTATGTATAGCTATAGGCAGCACTATATAGGTAGTAGGTTTACCAACAGTCCTATTTATAATTACAGGCAGCACTATATAGGTATTAGGTTCACCAACAGTCCTAGGTATACCTACAGGCAGCACTATATAGATAGGTTTACCTACAGTCCTGTGTATAACTACTACAGGCAGCACTATATAGATAGCAGGTTTACCTGCAGTCTTTATGTACAACTATTGACCGCATTTTATACTATCAGGTTACACTGAGAGGTGACCATTTTGATCTGTTCACTTGATTTTGGTAATGTGCCTGGGTGTGTGACCCTTTCTGGGTGTGTGGTTAATTACAGATCAGCCTTCTGTTGGGTTATCCCTTCATTTGCCATGTGCAGTAGCAATGAAAAAAGTGTAGATCATACGGGATCTGCTTTTTATGTTTTCCAAATGTCAAAGTGTTTTTCTTTGAGACCGTCTACACAGCAAATATTAAAATGCCATCCAAATTCCGATGGTATTTTAACTATCTCCGTACCATGGTTTTTGGCGCAGGGTTGCACTAAAACCGCAGTCGGTTTTGGATTTGCCGCCAGCTCAGTACATTGACTGTACGGGAATCTGATGAAAGATAGAACATGTTCTATCTTCTGGCAGAGGGACGGCAGTTTAGAAATCCGACAATAGAAAATCTGTGCTGTAGTCTACCCAGCACGGATTTTCTATTGCGGTCTAGAGGCACTGGGTTACAATTCTATATACTGAATCCGCTTATAAATGCGACTCATCCTGTGCTGTGGAGACATGCCCTTAGTGCTAAACTCTTGTCTGCTACATTTCCGCTCCTATAGTACAAATAAAAAGGGTAGTTGTGGGTAATTATGCACTGGAATTATCAATATAATGATATAGGCTATGATGATTATTGGAATATGCAACTCTGTGTACAGGAGCTATGTGCTCTATGCATGCTGCTTCAGTGAGCGCCCAGGATTGTGTGATGGCTAGGCTGCAATAGACAATTAGTTCTGGCTTAGAGCTCCACATAAAACATTTTTTTATTTGTTTCTTTTGTTCTGCAGCTTTTGTTCAGAATATACTGATGGTTATTAATAATAATAGTGTTTATATAGTGCTAACATATTCCACAGCACTTAACAATGTAGAGGGTACTGTATAAAACAAAAATTATGTAGTAAAAACTATTTACAGATACAAGGGGAGACATGTATGATCGGAGTTCTCGCTTGTTTTCTGGCATATAATTCGCCTCTCTGTGCCAATTCTGCTGTTGGAAGCACCTCCCCTATGTGTTAGGCACATTAGGCACAAGTTTCGCCACTTTCTAATGTGCCTAACATGAAGGGGCGTTCTGGGGTGGGACGCACCACATTCGAAAACACCGACGCATGTATGAATGCGGGTCGGCAAAGTAAGGCGCATTACAGCTCCGACAGGCAGACCTATTTCAACGTGGTCTGTCTGCCGGAGGCGTCGAAGTTTGCCTTGCATTTATGAGTGCACTTCGGCGCCGACATACATCAGGCGCAGTTTTCACGCTGATCTTCATACATGTCCCCTAGGGGGGAGGGCGCTGCTTGCAAGAGCTTACAGTCTATGTGGGAAAAGGGGTGAGACCAAAGGTGGGAAGTTCTTGGTTTACACTGTTAGGAAAAGCCCGCGCCCACTTGAGGGTTGACGGCCTAACTTGGGGTGTATTCGTGGTGATGTGCTCCACTTAGCGGTATGCAAGTTCAGCCAGATACGGTTTCACAGTTAACCCCTGTCCACACGGGCACAGGAAGACCCAGGGAGTGCGAGAGGATACCCCACTCGCCCACAACCCTGAACGGCTGGGAGAGTTCTGTTTACTCACACTGGTTAAACAGAACTCTGCCAGCCCAGTATACTGCCACCAGTTCCTCGTTAGTTATAAGACCGGTCCATCACAGACTTATAACAAGGCCAGGAACCAACCCAGGTAGCAATATATTAGAGACCGAGAAAAACGGACACGTCAGATTGGCGATCAAGACAACAGACTCGCTCAGGATGAAACTTTAAAGATTTAATTGCCTTGTGAATGAACTAGACAAGCAATACATACATAGGGGTATAACTATACAGATATTGGTCAGAGGTGCAAATACGGATGTGGTTACTGACAAAGAGGCAGCAAGATGTTTCTATTTACCTTATGTTGACCTTGTGCTGATTCTTGATGCTCTGGTATGCTTGGCGTAACCTCCTTACTCAATGGAGACGACCCTCGGCCCAGTCGGGTCCCGAATAATAACTGTATTGGGACATGCCACGTCACACACCATTCACACACCCTGTCATACCCTCTCATCCTCCTGGGACGGTCTACCGTCTCCTCCCTCCTGGGTCATGCTGTTTTCGATTTTTTTTTTTTTTTTCCTGCCCGTGTGCCCTACAAACACAGGAGTGACAGCTAGGCGTGTGGGATGCTTCATATTTAAAAACATGGGATGCAGGGTTATTCCATAATTCCTTATGAAACTTTGGCACCACTGTGACTGGTCCATCTCCTTTGATTCTTTGGGCCACATGTATGAAACGGTTTTAGTCTAAAACTCACTTTTTTCCCCATAGGTTTCTATGTGTGGCCCTTTGTGTCCCAGAGCACCTGTGTACCCTAGCATAGCCAGGCGCTAACGGAATTACTGAGGCTCCGACTCCCTGCTGGTTTTGTGTCCTATAGATGGAGCATTTGTTTGAGTGCTTCCTCGTATTGAACAGTGGGGGAGCTAGGTGAAGTCTTGCAATAACTGAGTGAATTTGAAGTTACCAGAGCTGGGGGGTGATTTTTGTAATTTTCCTCACATACACAATGTTTCATAAATATGGGGTAGTATAACTAAAAGTGGCTGAACCTGTCACCCAAACAGAATCTCTTTATACAGGTAAGTGCCTGTGAGTGCCCAAGTGCGTGGCGTGACAGAAATGTGATGAATGTGACAAAGTGTGTGTGTGTGTGGGGGGGGGGGGGGTGAAGGTAGCAATAAAAGATCTTCATAGGCGTATCTGACAAGATGTATTCTTAGGGCGCACTCTTAGGGTAGCATTTTAGAGAGAATTGGTGCAGCACGTACAAAGTCTTGGAAGGGAGCATGGAAGGTTCGGATGAATGAGGCATTTAGTTCAACAATGAGGAGAGCAGTTAGGATGGTAGACTGAGATGAGGAAGGAGATGTAGGTGGGTACAGTACTGTGGAGAGCCTTATGGGTGAAAGTGATTTAGTTTGTACTGTATGGGCAACCAGTGCAGTGACTGACACAGGGTAGAGGCATCAGTATATCGGCTGGAAAGAAAGATGAGCCTGGCTGCTGCATTCAGGATGAATTGTAGATTCTGGAGATGTTCTTGAGGGCAGTTAACAGGAGCAAACAAGGGATTGAATATAGGGAGTGAAGGACAGATCAGGGTCTAGTATGACCTCAAGCCAGCGACCTGCTGCCTAGGTTCTTCTACCTAGATATAGCAAACGTTAATTCGACATTTAGGACCACATGTATAAAAACTGTCTAAGTCTAAAACTCTCTTTGTTGCCTATAGCAACCAATCAGAGCGGCCCTCTCATTTACCCAGAGCATTATATAAAATGAAAAGGAACACTGATTGGTTGCTATGGGCAACAAAGAGAGTTTTAGACTTAGACAGTTTTTATACATGTGGTCCTTAGGGCATGTCCCCACGGCACAGATTTTCGGCCATTTTTTCAGATCAGTCGAAAACGAGCACAACGGGCTCCTATGGAAAACCCGTGCAGCAGTCCCCACTGCACGGGTTTTCCGCCCGGCAGTTTTTCCGCCAGCGGGCCACCCGAAATAGATTGAACATGCAAATTCTTCCGTCTGGTTTTCGGACGGAATATGTGCATATCAATGTGAAGGAGGAGGGCTTTTCTCCGCTCATCGTGGAGGAAAGCCGCCCCCCGTCGGATAAACCGACCGGTATTTGTCCTCTGCCGTGGGGACATGCCCTTCGTGTGTTACTTTAATTACAATGTCTTACAGTTGTGTAAATCAAGTTACCACAATGTAGCAGTCATGTTAAAAATTGCTGTAACTCGGTACTAAAATACTACTGCTTATTTTTAATTCAGAACCGCCACGAAATGCTGGCAGTGGAACCTATCAATGAACTGCTGAGGGACAAGTGGAGAAAATTTGGAGCAGTCTCCTTCTATATCAGTGTTGTCTCCTACCTCATTGCCATGATCATATTCACATTAATTGCTTATTACAGACCCATGGAAGGCACGGTAAGTGTAAATAAGTGGAAACTAATGTTTCTGTACAAATCTCCTTCAGTTTTACAGTCAGGCATATAAACCACTACCGTCCACCATACACCCAAACACGTATCTAACAATCTTCCTGTGTGATTTCATTAGTTTCAATGTAAAACCCGTATCTACGTTCAGACGATACATGTTTTACATACGTATTTGTGATGTGTTTAACACATCCGATCAAAGAATTGACATGTCAATTCTTGATCAGTTTTACGCATCACAAACCTAATTTAAAACTATCGGGTATGTTTTTGCAATCCAGAAAACGTATCCAAACTTGTACCACACTATGGACACGAAAAACCTATTGCAAAATGACGTGTGCACATACCCTTAGGGCATGTCCCCACGGCAAGGGTTTTCGGACGGTTTTTCAGCCGGTTTGCGTTTTTTCAGACCGCCTGAAAAACTGGCCGAAAATGAGCACAATTGTGCTCTATGGAAAACCTGTGCAGCAGTCACCACTGCACGGTTTTTCCTCCCGCCGGTTTTGCCGCCCGCGGTCCGCTCAAAAAACATTGAGCATGTTCATTCTTTCCGGACGGAATATGAACACCTCAATGGGAGGGGGGAGTGCTCTTCTCCGCTCATCGCGGAGAAAAGCCGCCCCCCCCCCGCGGCCGTGGGGACGGCTGCAAAACAGGACAATTACCGGCCGGCAAACCGGCCGGTATTTGTCCTGTGCCGTGTGAATGCAGCCTTAGAGTCTCACTTGCCTGTTCTCTCTCATGCGGTCTGTTTCTGGTGGAGAGGGTCACACAGCCCTGAAGGATGAAGGTAAGGCTGCACTGAAAATCAGAGGATGTCTCTGGGGAAAGGAGAGAACGTAGGGGGACACCAGAGTAGGAGGCAGAAACAGTGTAGGAGACAATGTAAAAATGCTCTGCTAGCTGTCAGTGAATGAACTCCATCTGACTTGACCCCTTATCTCCCACTCTCCGGAGCACATAATGATATTGTGCTGCTGTCTGCTACTGAACGATCTCCAGCTGACCTGACCCCTTGTCTCCTGCTGCCTGGCAGTGATGTGAAGGGCTGTGGCTGGTGACTCTCCCTTTCCCTCATGCCTTCTCCTCTCCGGAGAGTTGTAAGACCTCGTTCACACGGCTTATTTCAGAACGTATTTATGGTCGGATTTCCGATCGTAAATACGTTCCGAAATCAGTCTGAAATAAGTTGCAGGCAATTTAATATTGCTTTTAATGGGAAATACGTGTCGTTGTTCAGACAACAACTATTTCCGTGCCATATTGCCGCCGCGGATTTGCCGGAAAAACAATGTGCCTGTCAATTATTTGGCCGGATTTCGCGACGGATTCACCCCATATAATGAATGGGGATTGTAAATCCGTCGCGAAATACGTGCCACACTTAGTGACACTTATTTGCAACTGATTTTCAACTGATTTCGGAACATATTTACAATCGGAAATCCGAGGTAAGTACGTTCTGAAATAAGCCGTGTGAACATCGCCTAACACTGTACAGGGGGAAAAAGGGTTTGGAGGCAGCAAAGCATGGGAGGAATAGCTTTAAAGCCTGTGCACTGGCTTCTTCACTACTGAGAAGGTGACACCTCACACTGTATCCTCTCCGTAGCGAGGCTTCACAGTGTAGCTGCGGGGTTGCCCTGCCTTCATTGGCTTCAGGGCAGTGTCTAAATTATCAAAAGCAGCATCGAGACAGCTTCAAAGTGTCTCAGGCAGCCATTCAACTCTGGGAGGTTTTCCAGCTCTCGCGGGGATCTGGGAAATCTCCTGTATTTACGGGAAGTATGCCTTACGCTACAAAATCAATTGATGACCTCACATATACACATAGCTAAAGAAAGCTAGTAAACTGTTATTCTTGTATATTGTGATTCCTTATTTTGTTTTAAAAAAAACATGAGCTAAAATATGTCCTTTTGCCAGCCGCCCTACCCATATAGGACAACAGTAGACTACCTGCGATTGGCTGGAGAGATTATAACCTTGTTAACTGGAGTATTCTTCTTTCTTTCCAATGTAAGTACTAGCAATTCAATAAAACATCTTGGTCCAAATCAATAACATCTAAACCATCTTTTCATAACTAGTTTTTACTTGCTTAGTTTCTCTGTTTTGACTACTACTCAGTCAACTTCTGCACTTACACTTCGTTTTCTTTGAAAGCCATGGACAACAGACAGACCTTATTTGGATATTGTAATGAAGTTCTATGGCTTTATTTTTATTCATCCTTATACATGTTCCCTGTACTTTTCCATTGTATTATGTAAATATGACATCTCTTTAATTCTAAAACTTAGAAATTCTGCCGAAATCTTTGTCACACGAATTATTGAAATATAACATCAGCAGGAAGGCAGTTTAACCCTTTCTTAATAATAACAATAATAATATTTAATTACATAGCACCAATATATTCTGCAGAATTTTACAAGACAGAGTTACTGAATTTTACATAGAAACAAAGCAAACGAGGTGTGGTTGCCCTGCCTGCAAGAGCTTACAATCTTCAGTTAGAGCCATGTATATTTGGACACTGACACAAAATGTGTATATATATATATTTTTTTACTTGTTTACTGAAACATATTCAAGATAGAGTTATATAATGGACATAAATTCCACACTTTCAGCTTTCATTTGAGGGTATCCACATTAAAATTGGATGAAGGGATTAGGAGTTTCAACTTCTTAACATGGGCCACCCTGTTTTTAAAAGGACCATAAGTAATTAGACAATTCAGTCAAAGGCTGTTTCATGGGCAGGTGTAGGCAATTCCTTCGTTATGACATTCTCAATTAAGCAGGTAAAAGGCCTGGAGTCGATTTGAGGTGTGCTACTTGCATTTGCAGGATTTTGAAGAAAATATGCGATCAAAAGAGCTCTCCATGCAGGTGAAACAAACCATCCTTAAAGAGAACCTGTCACATAGATTGTGCCCCCCTTGCTGAGGACAGAACAAGGTAGTGTCAGACCTGCTGTTTCCAGCGCTGTGTCCCTTATTCTGTAAGATGCTGGAGTTTTTGAGTAATTAATGCTCAAATCTGCAGTTTTCAGCCAGAAAAGAGTAATTCAAAGAGTCATTTTTTTCAAACCCCGCCCATCTGAGGCTAGCCCCGCCCACCTCAACTGATAAACCTATTACTTTGAATTGGTAGAAACATGTGAATAACTTCAGTGGGCGGGGCTAACACCTGCTCATGAATAACATTTGAGGGGTAAATGCTCTAAAACTGCTGCATCTTACAGAATAAGGTACACAGTGCTGGGAACAGCAGGTCTGACACTAGCATGTGCTGTCCTCAGCAAAGGGCGCATAATCTATGTGACAGGTTCCCTTTAAGCTGCGAAAACAGAAAAAAATCCCATCCCAAAAATTGCTCCAATATTAGGAGTGGCAAAAATTACAGTTTGGTACGTCCTGAGAAAGAAAGAAAGCAAGCACTGGTGAACTCGTCAATGCAGAATAATTTCCATGGTGAAGAGAAACCCCTTCACAGCAGCCAACAACACTCTCCAGGATCTAGGGGTATCAATATCCAAACCTAACATAAAGAGAAGACTGCATGAAAGTAAATACAGAGGGTTCACTGCATGGTGCAAGCCACTCATAAGCCTCAAGAATAGAAAAGGCTGGATTGGACTTCGCTTAAAAACTTCTAAAAAGCCAGCACAGTTCTGAAAGAACATTCTTTGGACATACCACATCATCTATAAAACATGGCAGAGGCAGTGTGATGGCTTGGTCGTGCATGGCTGCCAGTGCCACTGGGTCACTAGTGTTTACTGAGAGTGATACAGGAAAGCACAGCCAAATAAATTTGGGGGTTTTCAGGTGCGTCAAATCCAGCCAAATGCACCCAAACTGATTGTCAGCGTTTCATAAAACAGTTTGGAAAATTACCCAAAACATAGATTTAAAAACCTAGGAATTATTAAAAGCAAAAAGGGGGAAAAATTTCTTAAAAAGGGCCAAAAGCATCACCTGATCTCAACCCAATTGAGAATGCATTTCACAAACAAACAGGGCCACAAACAAACAGCAACTGAAAACTGCTGTAGTAAAGGTCTGGAAGAGCATTAAAAAGGAGGAAACACAACATCTGGTGGTGATCAAGACTTCAGACAATCATTGCCAACAAAGTATTTTTAACCATTCAGAAAGTAGAAAGGTTGCTCACCTGGGATATTTTGCACTATATTTTGTGGTAGGTGAAACGGACGATTTCCCCAGGACCCAAGAAGCTATAACTATCAAACTTCATCCAAAAACCAAAAAGAGACTACTCGACTTAAAACTGTTGTGCTTTATTCTTTCCAATTAAAACGAAGAATCCATAATGTTAGAATGCAAAGATCATGGGGTTTTCAACCAAAGTTTAGAAATAACATTAATTTACAATTTTTTTTGCCCAATTATTTTTTGACCCCTAAAATAAAGGATTGTTTTAAAAAAAAAAATTTCCCTTAAAAACCTCACTTTTTTATGCAATCAATTTTGTCAACCCACTGAATTAAAGTTGAAGTCTAAACTTTAAAACCTCACGAAATTTTTTGTTAAAAATCCTTGGGAATGTACAGAACCAAAATTAAAAAAATGTTTGTCCTGCCAAAATTTTTATTACCTCACTGAAAAGTAGGGGAAGTGGGGAAAGGCAAAAAGTGAAAGGCCCTAAAAACGGGGAATGCACCTAAAAGGGATGAACTGTCACACAAATACTTTTTATACAGAGAAAAGCTATGAGGCTTAAATTGCCTTGGGTGTAAAGGTGGGTGACTAAAGGGAAAATTCAAATTGGGGGATTCTGGTGGGCGGAAAGAGGCGGGTTCTTGGGGCCCATCAGTAAAGTAGATACTTGGGGGCATTCTACAGCTATTGTACATGACTGCACATGCCTCTTGCTTTCTGCCTTTCTCAGTGAAAAGCAGTCATGGCTGGCCTGTGGTATACCATGACCTAGGGCCCATCATGGGTTTCTCCAGCCCCTTTGTGGCAACCCGAGGCTGTTGTAAAATGTCCTAAGTTGCTTTTAAAATATAAAAAAGCCTTTTGTTTTTTTCCCTGCTTTTTAAATTTTAAAACTTTTTGTATTTTGAAGATTAAAGACCTGTTTATGAAGAAGTGTCCGGGGGTTAATTCCTTATTTATAGATGGATCTTTCCAGCTGTTGTAGTAAGTTCTCCAATTCCAAATAAAAATAAATAAGTGATAACTAAATTGAAGGGTTTCCCAGCTTGCAACTTCTTGCACTGTGGCTGGCTTGTAGCTAGATACAGTGAACAAAAGATGGGCCAAGCTTTTTCACTCTCCCCCATTCATTTTTTATGAAATTATAAAACAGCGACCCCTTCCCATTGCCCTGAAAACAAGCTGGGGCATTTCCCCTCGGTAGTTAGTTGGCAAACCCCTTTTAAAAAATTTTTTTTTATTGTTTTTTTAATTCTTCATCCCAAGTGTATCCCAGCACCCCCTATACCTATTAACTGATTTCCAGCAGGAGTACAATTCTCTTTAGTAGTAAAATATAATAAAAACTCAATTTTGGATGGAGCTCTACTTTCTAATAAACACGATCTATAACTATTTTATAATTTTACATACATATACTTACAAGACTCTGACTATAAAACAAATGCATCACTTTATATTTTATGTTTTAAACTAGCACAAAATCATGTTCGTTTATTTGATAATTTTGAATATTTGATAATCTAGTATGTTTTATTTGGTAATTAAGGAAAGGTGAAACGGTTTTGAAACCATGGTCTCGCATATATAATTTGGATGAATTTGTATATCTACATTAATTTAATCTTTTTTTTTTTTTCCCACTTCTTTATTTGTCTAATCCAGCTTCATCTATTCAGTATTGGTTATTGTCACTGCTTACATCTACTTGTCTGGTATTGAGGCTTATCTGGCTTTAATGGTGTTTGCCCTGGTTTTAGGATGGATGAATGCACTGTACTTTACAAGAGGACTGAAACTCACTGGGACATACAGCATTATGCTACAGAAGGTAGTGTATTATTATTCAATATGTACTGAAGGGTTAACTCAACCTGGAAAATGTATGCTAACAGCAGGGGCGTTGCTAGGGTCCCAAAACATCTGGGGGGCCCGGGGGCCCCTTTTTGTTAAGTTTTGCTCAGTAGGGCGATTTACACACATTTTTCACGCCCCATTGTGAACTGCAGCATGTATTTTTTTACAGAAAAAAAAAATGTACCAGCGCGTCCCCCTGATATTTATTTCCCCCCAGAACGGGTAATCCTAGCTCTCAGTGAGACCTATGAATTACCATAAGGTCGGCCCGTATGTCGGGCGTATTGAAGCGCAATTGCACGCCGAACTACAGACCGACATTACGTGGTGTGAACACACACAGTGTATTTTTGGGGCATAACTGCTGTAATGCGTCCAAAGTGCGCCCCACAAATACGGTAAAATCATAGCGGTGAGTGCTGTGATTACCTGTTGTTTTCCCTGGAACACAGAACCCGCCCGTAAAAATAAGTGACGTGCCGCTTCTTTCAGGGGGAGAAGTGAAAGTGGATGGGAGGTGGCCGTATAGCGGTGTGCACAGGTACGCTGTGTGAACATACCCTTAGGCCATGTTCACATGGTGTACTGCCGCATGTACTCTACACACCGCCTCAATACGCTGTGCATTTTGGAAGTGCGCGTTGTTCAGGGGTACCTGCTCCATTCACTACAATCATCAGCGGCACGTAAGCGCCACGAAGAAGTGACCTGTCCCTTCTCTCCCCAGGCGTACGATACGATCGTATTGTATGGGAGGAGACAGACTTAATTCATAGTTCTCTATGAGAGCTATGGATTACCATAATTGTGGGGCACATGTTGGGTGTATTGATGTGCAAATACCCCGCAAAATGTACCCTGCAGTTACGCTGTGTGAACCTAGCTTTAGCCTGGCTGCAGCAGCTAAAAACATAGGCAACCCTGACAGGTATAAAAATTATATTCAAATATAATTCATCATCAGGTTGTAGTTTACATGTGTAAGGGACAAACAGGCAGGATTATGTTTTAGTCACGTAAATGAGGTGATATTGTGATATTTGTGTACATACACATTTGCATACATACATATACACACACATTTGCATACATGTACATACACATGTATAGACATACACACACATGCATACACACATGTATAGACACATACACACATGCATACACATACACACATGTATAGACACATACACATATGTATACACATACACACACAGGTATACACATACACACACATGCATGCACATACACACACATGTATACACATACACACATGCATGCACATACACACACATGTAAACACATACACACACATGTATGCACATACACACCCATGTATACACATACACACACATGCATGCACATACACACACATTTATACACACACATGTATACACATATGTATTCACATACACACATTCATACACACACATGCATAGACATAGACACATACATACACATACATGTATACACATACACATATGTAGACATACACACATGTATACACATACACACATGTATACACATACACACACATGCATACACATACACGCACATGTATAGACATACACACATGTATACACATACACACATGTATAGACACATACACACACATGCATACACATACACATACGTATACACATACACGCACATGTATACACATACACACACAATGCATACACATACACCCGCACATGCATACATATACACCCGCACATACATACATATACACACATGTATACACATACACACACATGTATAGACACATACACATATGTATACATGCACAGACATTTATACCATAGTTGCCAACTTTCGAAAATGAAAAAGCAGGAGAATCTAGTGGGCGCGCGCGTAGCGCGCCGCGGCAAAAATTGCATGGACACGCCCATCTTGTTGGTATGCCACGCCCCCCTCAAAAAAGCCACACCCACTCCACCTAACTGCATAACGGCTTTGGAAGAAAGCCAGGTAGATGCCCTTATAGCCAGGTAGTAGCCCCCCATAACCAGGTAGTGCCCCTTACAGGCCGGTAGATGCCCCCATGTAGCCAAGTAGATGCCCCCTCGGTAGCCAGGTAGAGCCAAATTTGTAGCCAGGTAGATGCCCCCCTTTGTTAGCCAGGTAGGTGCCCCCCCATTGTTAGCCAGGTAGGTGCCCCCATTGTTAGCCAGGTAGGTGCCCCCATTGTCAGCCAGGTAGGTGCCCCCATCTGTTAGCCAGGTAGTGCCCCAAAGTTTTGCCAGGTAGTGCCCCCAGTGTTAGCCAGGTAGATGTCCCCTCTGTTGCCAGGTAGATTCCCCATCTGTTAGCCAGGTAGTGCCCCCATCTGTTTGCCAGGTAGATGTCCCCTCTGTTGCCAGGTAGATGTCCCCATCTGTTAGCCAGGTAGTGCCCCCATCTGTTTGCCAGGTAGATGCCCCCTCTGTTGCCAGGTAGTGCCCCCTCTGTTGCCAGGTAGTGTCCCCTCTGTTGCCAGGTAGTGCCCCCATCTGTTTGCCAGTAGATGCCCCCTCTGTTGCCAGGTATTGCCCCCTCTTTGCCAGGTAGTGCCCCCATCTGTTAGCCAGGTAGTGCCCCCTTTGTTGCCAGGTAGTGCCCCCTTTGTTGCCAGGTAGTGCCCCCTCTGTTGCCAGGTAGATGTCCCCATCTGTTGCCAGGTAGTGCCCCCTCTGTTGCCAGTAGTGCCCCCTCTGTTGCCAGGTAGTGCCCCCTCTGTTGCCAGGTAGGCCCCCTCTGTTAGCCAGGTAGTGTCCCTCTGTTGCCAGGTAGTGCCCCCTTTGTTGCCAGGTAGATGTCCCCTCTGTTGCCAGGTAGTGCCCCCTCTGTTGCCAGGTAGTGCCCCCTCTGTTGCCAGGTAGTGCCCCCTCTGTTGCCAGGTAGTGCCCCCATTGTTGCCAGGTAGTTGCCCTCTCTGTTAGCCAGGTAGAGCCCCCTAAAGCTAATAAAAATTAAATAATAAAATCCACTTACCGTACCAGGCTCCTGCAGCGTGGCCGCTCCCGACCGATCTCTTCAGCGGCGCAGGGGAAGTGAGAGCAGCCGCGCGTCACTCCCTGCAGCCGCGCGTCACTTCCCCCCTGCGCCGTTGACCTGTATGTACGGCGCACACACCGGCGCGTACATACAGGGAGAGGGAGAGGAGGGAGCGATCCCTCCTGCCTCCTCCCCGCACAGTGAGACCGCGGGCGGGTGAGCGGCCGCTGCGGCCGCTGCACCCGCCTGTAGGAGCGGTCCCGCGGGCGCAAGAGTAGCGTCACCACGCTACTCTTGCGCCGCGGCAATTTAAAGGACCCCCGCCGCCTGCAGGCGGCGGGAGGAATGCCAACTCCCCCGGGAGGGCACCCCAAATAGCGGGACCCCCCCGCCAAAAACGGGAGAGTTGGCATGTATGATTTATACATTTAGTTCACATTCATGTTGTTTCTTTCCTATTATACTATCTAGCATTGGTCTCTACAGTGAGGCTACTCACTCACTTGAGACCTTCATGATACGGGCACCTGTGGAAGCTTCTGTTGACTCCATAACAAAATCACTGTAGCTGCAGGCAGAAGATGGTGTGGGACCCGGGAGCACGGTAGGGGGCAGAGCCGAGCACGGCAGGGGGAGGAGCCTCTCACTGGCTGTATGAGGCTGAACTTCCTGACTCTTGTGCTGGATGTGGCTGCAGGGCACAGAGTGAGGAACTTCAGTGAGTGAGCAGCCGGCCCCCTCCCACTCCTAAGCGCCCGACACCCCGGGCAGTCTCCCTGCCTCCCCGCAGTCTCTTATTTACAACCCTGAGCTGCATGTGCGTCCAGGGGAGACACATGCAGCTGCCGACGATCTCAGGTTCGGGGCACAGGCAGGGCTATTTGGGGCTTGTGCCCCGAACATTACTGCCTAGCGACGCCCCTGGCTAACAGTATAATGAAAGAAATCATAGTGCTCCAATCTCCTAATGCCCAATTTTCTGCTGACTCCCCAGCATTAGACAAAAGAAGGTAGATGGACTTTACAGAGAAAATAAAACAGGGAGGGAAATAGTGATCGCTGTCTTTTTAAAGCTGGCATGACCAGTTCATAAATACCATAATTCTTTAACCTATGCCAGTGTAGGAGCACCGTCCTAATGTCTTGTGGACTGGAGGTCTAATGCAGCCTGTGGTCTTCAAGGCTAACTGCCGGGGCTTGGAGCTTATGGCTGAATGTTCCGCCATGGTTTTTTAACTGCTTGCGTATCCTCAGGACCTGCAAACGGTTAAAAAAAAAAAAAAAAAAAAAAAAATGCAAGTGCCCTGGATTCCTGGGATGTACCTCTGACCACCTGCGACCATGGGATAGCCCCTGAAATCCAGGATTGTCCCATGGGATCTGGGATGGTTGGGAGGTATGTATACCTCACCACTGATCTCTATGCTGTACTTACTTTGAGTATCATCACACATCCGTAAAATAAACACTTACTGTGGACTATAGTCCGGACAATCTGCAGGAGCAGGCTGCTTGTAAGCAGAGGCTAATCTACGCCACTCTGCCTGTAGTGGGTGGCAATTGTGTTTTGGGGAGTCGGAGCTGGCACTGACTGCTGAGTTGCTGGCATCTACCTTGCAATCAGAGCACTGAGCAGCTGTAGGACAGTGTACCTTATGTGTCACACTCACTGCACACACTGGCCTGAAATTGTGTTGAGGTATCGTCAGAGCCAAGTAGGGACCTGTAGCATGGAGTGGACCCACTGCAGTGGCTGCAGTGTGAAGAAAGATGGCCACAGAGCTGTCAGGCGGCCTGCTGTGACATGGCCAACTGAGATTTTGCCCATCAGGGCAGATTTCTAGTCTAGGCCTGTGTGCTGCAGTGCTCTTCCTTTGACCTGCTCTCTGCAGTCCCAGGGATGTCTCGAGGGCTCTGGTGCCCAATGGGCCACAGATGACAGACAGCCTCATCAGCCGCATGATTGAGCCCCCTGGGGTAGTTAAAAGCTAGTTATACCCAGAATTTTAAAACTGTTACAACTCCACTATTACTTTCATATGACCACATTGTCATAAAAAATGTTAGAATATCTTGCTTTGCTTAATTGTATTATGGCCAGAAGTTTATATGACCATAACAGAATCTCTAAAGAAAAAATTAAGACAAATTCCCTCCAATGTAATACCTTGGAGTTAGTATGCAACTTTTTGTATATATTACGTAGAATTTCCCTTTTATTAAGGTACTATGGTTTCAACAAATAGGGTTGAGCATAAACCCCTTATTAGCTAATCTTCAAGCGCATAAATCATCAAGGCAACAGTATATATATATACTTTCAAAAACTTTTTAACACACTTCATTGCATAAATGAGTATAAAAACCAAGAAGTATGTTGGCATACACAGTCTTTCTGTCCCGATCCTAAAACCACTCTTGAACGATTCCTCATGGTGATGTTTTGCTGCTATTTAAACGGGGCTAATGGTAGACTGCGCATGCCTGAAAAAGGAATATTGCCATTCCAAAACGTCGCAAGGAAGGACTGCACATCAGCTCTGTTGTGAGTTCTCATAGACTTACCGGAGGACTTGTTCAAGAGTGGTTTTAGGATCGGGACAGAAAGACTGTATATACTTCCAGGTTTTTATACAATGATATATTTATGCAATGAAGTGTGTTAAAACGTTTTTGAAAGTATATAACGTTTTTTGATACTGTTGCCTTGATGATTGATGCGCTTTTATTTATTCGCTTGAAGATTCGCTACCAAGGGGTTTATGAAGAGGATACCCTCAACCAGGGCATTTTATAAATAAGTGTACCACCATTGGTAGAAGCAGCGTATGTATATATATATATATATATATATATATATATATATATATATATATAATAAATATTTGTGTATCAATAAGAATACCTATCCTGGTCATTTGATGGAGACACGTGTAGTCTCTCTATATGCTGCTATTCACGGTCCAAGGTGCAATTTGTGAAACGTCATTTTTCGTCAACTTCCGTTTGTACAAAAGTTGCAAACGATAGTAACTTTAGTGTGATGCAACCCACGTACCAGTCATTTCTGCAGGAGACTTCCAACTTATAGGTACTTTAGTATTTAAAGAAAATGGTAAATATTATGGTTTTTAAATGCTTCTTATAACATGACCAAAATCATTGACTTGTCCTTGGTTCCATTTCAATGACTGAAAGCTGTCGCCTCGAAAACTGCTAGGGATTGATACAGGAAGTATATATCAAAATTGTACAACTTTTTTTTGTTTTGTGGTGAGTAGGTTTTATTACGTTTGGGATTTTTATTGTTCGCATAATTTTTCTTATTAACATTTAAAGGGGTTGGCCAACCTCACTATTTCTGGTTTGATGCCAGCTTGTAAGTTGCTCTGAGCTGTTTTCAGAACAGAGATATGCTCGTACTTATCCAGTGCCCCCCCCCCCCCCCTCCACACACTCATTTCTGTAGGGGTTATGAATATAACTGAGAACACTCGCTCAACTCTAAATACAACTCCCATGAGAACTGTGCAAGTGCAGCCATCTTCTCATTCTTTGAGGTTGGCTCCTTGCAAGCTATGAGCTGGCCTCAAGCTGAAAATAGCAAGATGGTTAAACCCTTTTGATATCATTGGTTGAGTATTGTTTCTTCTCACCCACATACTTGTCGTTCTATTTTCCAGATCTTGTTTAAGGATTTGTTCCGCTTTCTCCTTGTATACCTCCTCTTTATGATTGGCTATGCTTCAGGTAGGTATAGTAAGAGAAACACTGTAAAAAGCAAGAGCAAAACTGGAATTTCTATTCTTTTCCTCTAAACACAAAGCTTTAAAATATGAGGAGAAATGCATGGAAAGCTTAGGCTCTGTTCATATAGCAGAAATAGTTATGGAAAGCATGAGGACTTCATACTGAAACTTGCATGGAAAACATCTCATATTTACTAGGAATTTGAATTGTGACTAATAGGGCACATGGTTTAGCAGTTTGTGGTGCAGAAAACATGTCGCTTAATCCATGCGACTTTCACATGGAAACCGTGTTGGCAAGCAGGAAATAAGTTAGTCCCATTGAGCTACTTTGTCTCTGGTTACATAGCAATATACTGTAGAAAAATCAAATCTGTAGTAAAAATCTGCATAGATTTCTGCCACAGGTAAAGATTTTCATGTCCAAAAATTTCCGGTATGTGAACATCTCCTTACTTTGTTTAAAAATGTTTGTGAATGCTCCAAATTATTCAAACCTGTATATGCCAAAAACCACATAGCTAAAATATTTGGTATATTTGCAATATTTGGTGAACAGGAAACATTTGCATAGTCCTAGTTAAGGCCACATTTACTATGTGGAACCTGAGAAAATGGTGTAAATTTTGGAAAATTTCTATGCCTGATGATTTAAAGGGTAGTTTCCATCGTAGACAAGTATGACATATATATACAGAATTTACCATAAATGTCTGACTGATGCAGACCTCATAACTGGGACCCATACCTATATACAGAACAGCGCTTCCCCTGTCAGCTAAGGCAGTTTTGTGGACAGATGCAAGGCCAGAGGTAGGACCCACATCTATCATACATTTATGTCATATGCTGAGCTTTGATCTTTGCTTGGCGGCTTGAAGAACATACACACAGTGTGCCATATTTTTAGTTCAGCAGTGCAAATGGATTGTGTGTGCATTTCTTCCTGTGCCATCTTGTCCACGTGAAGCGGACACCACTTGAACCCTTAGCATCTATGGTTGGCACCCCGTAAAGTCTCACATATTTGACCCCTATTTCAACCCTCCAAACTGCTGAGGGTCTAAAACTATGTAATTTGCTTTGCTTCAGGTGTTTGAAAGACTTTGCTATGGAAACAATTCCTACATATGAAAATTATGCTTGTGGACATGGCTTTGGATGTGCTAGATGAGAGCAGTGAGCTTTTCTGGCTTTAGTTTTATTAGTGGTAGATGGTGCCAAAAGTACAACTTGTTTTTCGCTTGGAACTTTAAAGTAAATAAAAGGTTCTGTTAACAGAAAAAACAGATTATATGAAATTAAAAAGTCTTTGTATCAGGTTATAATGAAATGGTGTATGTGGTGTGCAGATATATTTAGTAAAGGTTGTCATTTCTGACTTCTTCCCATAGCTCTGGTCTCCCTGCTGAATCCATGCTCCACAGAGCAGATTTGCAAAAACAATGGCACAGACTGTTCTGTGCCTGAGTACCCATCTTGCCGAGACAGTAGCACCTTCAGTAAGTTCTTGCTGGATCTCTTCAAGCTAACCATCGGAATGGGAGACCTTGAGATGATCAACAGTGCCAAGTACCCAGCTGTCTTCATCATTCTGCTGGTAACTTATATCATCCTCACCTTCGTCCTCCTCCTTAACATGTTAATCGCTTTAATGGGGGAAACAGTCGGCCAAGTTTCAAAGGAGAGCAAACAAATCTGGAAGTTACAGGTAAAAATATACCCAAAACTATCTAAAGTGATATCTGAAGGGAGTGAGAAATGTAAACATTAGAGCTAGTATAAAACTGATATTTTTATAGGGGCTCTGTAGGAGTACAACTGATCTAAATTGTATTTTTCTCGTGGAGGACACAGCACCTTGGGTGTAAGCCGTTGTCTTAGGAGGCTGATACTAGGTGGGACCAAACGTGTTGACTCCGCCGACGGACTATAACCCTCCTCCCGACACCAGGCTAATCAGTTTTTAGCCTAGTGTCTGTAGGAGGCAGAAGGTGCTCTGCAGAGCTTATTTTTCTTTTTCTTTCAGGTGGTGATCGAACCACTAGCTCTCACCTGTCAGGGGATCATCAACGCATGGTTGCACCATGATGGTGATCCCCCCTGAGGGCATCAGGAAACTAGCTGGCTGATCTTCCTTGCGCAGCTCACTCATCTGCACTTACTGCCTCCGGTGTTCATTCTATCCCAGTTGCTCCACCTTCGGGTGCATGGCACTGAAGGGGTGATACCGCAACGCCTAAAGACGTCAGACTGGTGAGTAGGAAAAGAAGATAACTTTTCTGCCTTTGGCTTACTGCCAGGCTGGCACCTCCCAGGGTTCTGCGCCAGGCGTATCCCATGTGGAGAGTTTGCATGTGAGGAGTAGAGTTCCCTCTTCCTCAAATGTCACCTGAGCTCTGTCCGGACAGATGATGGACAGACATGAAAGGTCCAGGCCTGGATACGGCCTCTTCTGTAGACCCCCCTGACTCTGGCTTTGGGCCAGACAGGAATGATGTAATGGCAGCACAGCTAGCCCTTATCTGGACAGTCAGAAGACTCCCTTCATGTGATGAGGATGTCTCAACCTCTCAAGGAAGGTTTTGTTAAGCCCAGCAGGTAGCGGCATTTACTATTTCCCCTCTTTCTAGAGTCTGAGAAACTTGTTTTCAAGCAATAGAAGCTTCATGAAAGCACCAGCAGGTTTTAATTGCTGGTGTACTGTGGCAGGCTTGCTCTACACAGGTGTTGTGTGTGTTCATTACCTTCCTCAGTCTGGTCCACACAGGGCTAAGTGGAGGCGTTGGGTGGAGACGCACAAGAAATTATAAGAGGCACTGTTAGTAATTCAGAGGGATGCCTCTTGTTACATAGAGGTGATGGGCAGGCGTTAGTCGCTTAAAAGGAGAGCTCCTTTGAAGTCGCACGAGAACCTGCTGCAGGCAAAACAATGTAGTGTCCCAACCTGCTGCAGAAGGTTCACTTAGTGCTCGAATCAAACAAGGGAAACAAGGTAAGAAGTGATCACTCTTTTTCTGGAGGCATGATTGAGTGGGCAGTATGTCTAGCCGCACCCTACTGGGTGCTTAATGCCATGTTGGTGCTACGCTCCAATTTAGGAAGGCCACAAAACAGCAGGTGTAGTGTAACTATGTGCATACCTAGCTATCCCCTCTCTCAGTTGGGATATAAAGGTCATGTCACTGGGCATCAAATGTATTTCTGCCGTACACATACCATCCCAGGTGTTTCCCTCCACAGGCACGGCCACAAGGGTACTGCGCATATCTAGTAATCCCCTCTCTCAGTGGGGATGTAAATGGCTTGCCATGAAGTGTATTACTGCCGTGCATGTACCTAACCAGATGGTACCCTTGCACAGGTAGGGCCGCATGTGTATTGCACATACCTAGTCATCCCCTCGTTCAGCAGGGTTGTAAGGTCATGCCATAGAGCATCAAATGTATTACAAATGTAAATGTGAGGTCACAGGACACCTTGTGTATGGATGCCGTGCACATGCCTAATCAGGTGCTCCCTGTCTCAGGTAGAATGTCGTTTGGCTATCGGCTGATGCCATGCCATAGGGTTCCAGGTGCTTTTACTGCAGATCATGCACTTATTCAGGCTTCACCACTATGGTTGGAAGCTTAAAGGGGTTTTCTCATGACAAAGATCATATCTGTAATTATGGGGAGAGTAAAAATAAGTACTTTTGCAATTGGTTTGCATTACCTAAATCACTTTATATAGCATATATGAGCTAATCGGTTCATCTATAGCTATTTCTGCAGCAAGTGGAGTGGGTTAAGGGGAACATTGGTGCTGGGGGTATTTACCCTGCAATGTAGAACAGCATATATACATAGTGCTCTTATGCATGCTCTGTCTAGGTTCAGTGAGTATGTAATGTGTTTTCTCCACAGGGTGGAGTTGTTTTTTTAGTCTGCTATTTAAGCATCAGATTCTTCATACTCATGATATGGCTCGGCGATGCAGATTATTTCTTTTCACCAGGGGATTTCTCCCACTTGGGTGAAGTGGACAGGTCTCATCTGCCGAAATAGGGTTAGGTGTTCCACACAGGCGATTAGAGGCCCACTTTGTTAAAATATGGGCAAAATTTGGGAATGGGGTTTTAAAGGTTTGTTACACCAGCGGGTAAAAAATTCGGGTTTAAAAAAGCATCAGGGGGTCAGTTTTCCCCCCCTTTTTTTTTTTAAAGGGTACCCAGCTATCTTTACTATGCATTCGTCCACATTTCCCTTTATTTTAAAGGGAAAATTTGGGGGGTTTTTGGGTTTTTACAAACTTTCTTGGGTTTTTTTATGTATGGGGGGTTCCTTTTACTCCCCCTCTGGGTTGGAAAAAGGGGGGCCGGTTTTGCAAAGGGGGCCCTAAACACCCGGGGCTGGGGCCCTTTTTTTTTTTTCCCTCGCCTCATTTTTTAAGGGCCCCGGAGTTTTTTTAGAGAAAAACCCTTTCTGTTCCGGGTTACTAATTTTCTGCACATCCCACCCCAATCCCGTCCTTTCTCCTCGAAAGGTTCACTTTTACAGAAAAAAATTCCCCAAAGGGACAAATTTATTTTTTTTCAGAACTTCTCACCTCATATGACAATCCCCCTAAACAGCCCACCAAAAATTTCCCCCCGATACATGGGGGCAAATCTACCAGACAAGTATTGTGATTTAAAAACACTCCAAACAAAACCAAGCCCCCAAAAACCTTTTTACAAATTTAAAGGGTTTTAAAATAATCCTCCAACCCTACCGAACGCGACCCCCACATGTGATATAAGCTGTTCACAGGGCTCTGATTACATATACCACCCCCCAAATACAGTAAACCATTTTAGTGGTAGAAAAACCAGTGAAACACGGGCCTCTGATTACATATACCCCCGCCTTTCAGGGGCCATATAGTGGTAGTTTTAGTTGTATGTAACTCTGCAACATTTTAAATTGATTTACCCTGCGTTACTTTTAAATTAACTCCCCGGGAAAACCGTCTTTTCTGTCAGGGCGTTAAACCTTTCCCTTTTCTACTCCACCCGGGTTTTAACCCCTCCCCTGTTTGTTGCCCGGGGCCAAAAATCGTCCCTGGGGGGTTTTGGACACAAATATCTTAAAAATCCTCACATTTCCACAACTTTTTTAAATTTTGGGGGTTATAGCATTCCCCCGTATTTTGGGGCATGAAGCAGTTTAGGGGGCCCCCAGGCAGGTTAAAGGGGGGCCCCACAGGCAGGTTTTTATGGGGGCCACAGGCGGGTAAGGGGGGCCCAACAGGCAAGTATTTTTGGGGAGCATGGGGCAGGTTTTATAAGGCACTAGGCGGGGTATATAAGAGCACTGGGCGGGTTTATAAGGCACTGGGGGCGGGTATATGGGGGGGCACTGAGGCAGGTTTTATGGGGGGCACTGGGCAGTTTTAAAAGGGGGCCCCAGGCAAAAATTTTGGGGCCACGGGGGGGTTATTTTTTGGGGTCATTTGAGGCAGTATATGGGGCCCACGGCAGTTTTATGGTGGGCACGGGGAGGCAGAAAAAGGGGGGCCCAGGGCGGGTATATGGGGCCAAAGGGGCGTTTATATAAAGGGGGCACAGGCAGTATAGGGGGCCACAGGCAGGTATATAGGGTCATTGGGGGAAGTAAAGGGGGGCACGAGGCAGTATTGGGGGGCCACAAGCGGTATAAAAAGGGGCATGGGGGCCAGTTATGGGGGCCACGGGAAGGGAAATTTTGGGGCCCAAACAGGCAGGGAATATGGGGGCCACGGGGCGGGGTTTATGGGGGCCCCCACAGGCAGAAATGGGGGGGGCCCACAGGGCAGGTATAAAAGGGCAAAAGGCAGAAATAGGGGGGGCCACGGGGGCAGGCTTATAGGGGCACAGGCAGTATAAAAGGGGTGCCACGGACAGGGATATGGGGCCCAGCCGGGGAAATTATAGGGGCCCGGGCCTTATATGGGGGCCAAAGACAGGGATATGGGGGCCACAGGCAGAATAGGGGGGTCACGGGCAGGGATTTTTGGGGGCCACGGCATTTAATTTTGGGGGCCCACAGGCGGGGGATATGGGGGCCAAAAGGCAGGCATTATAGGGGCAAAAAGGCATAGAAAAAGGGCACTGAGGCAGGTAAACGCTATAAAAATAACAACTTTAAAATTACTCACCAAACCCCCCGGGCCCCGAGCGCGCCCCCGCCCTCTTTAAAGCCCGGTTTCCTCCGGAAATTTCCTCGGGCCACGGCCTTTTAAAACGCTGCCGGCTGAGGCCACGGGGCCCCCGGGCGGGGGTCCCCCTTAAGCGCTGGGGGAACCCGGCAGCCTCGCGGTGTAGGACCTGCGGGTCCGACACTTTCGGGGGGGGCGGGGAGCCCCTCGCCCTCCCCCCAAAAAAAACCTCAGCGGGGTTTTGTGCTCCAGGGGAAAAGCACAATGCGGAAAGACCCACCCCCCCCCGGGCTCCGGGGCCCCCAGCCAGAGGCCCGGGAAAGGCCGGGGGAAAGCCTCGGAGCACAGGGGGTTTTTTTTTGGGGGCCCCCGGAGCCCCAAATTTAAAAAACAGCCTAGCGACGCCCCGGGATGGACTGTTATTTTCCTATTTCCTAAAGTTTCACAGGGAGGGGTAGGGTACAGGGTTATTAAGTTCCTCCCTCTCCTATCTCTGCCTTGGCCGGAGGGTTTGCCCTTTTTTTTTACCGGGTTTAGCCATTTTTTGGCCAAGTATTGGGGAAAGGGCCCCCCCACCCCCCAAAACCCCTCTATTGCCATTCCTTTTGTTTTGGGAATTTTGGGATATCATCCTTTTATGCCCCAAAGTTTATTTTTTGGATGGAGTTCCTGAAAACCCTCTTTTTTCCTGAGCGGAGGGGGGTTTTGGGGGAAATCCTTCCCCCCACAATATCTAGGGGGACTCTAAAGTCATGGTCTTTTGGCTTCTTTTTGCTCCATCTGGTGGACTTTAAACTACCCTGTGGGCATTGCCCCTTTCTAAAGGGGCCTTTGGGGTCTCCTCCCCAATACTTTTAAATTTTTTGGTTCTCAGCCCTTTCTATTTGCTTTTTTTTTTTGTCTAGTCCCAAATGGTTTATGGCACCCCCGGGGTTTCAACATTTTTTTGGGGGGCCATTCCCCCTTTTCCCCCGGGGGTTCTGCATTAAATAGGCTCGCTCGTCCTGGAAACGCTTGGGCCGGGCCTTTGGCCCTGGCAGGCTCGATTTTAAATTTAAGTAAATCCGGGCCCATGGTCCTTTCCAGGGGGTTTTCCTGGGTATGGCCCACCCCCAACACTTACAGCCCAAGTGTTTGGCCCTCCCAAAGGGGTCATTTGCTCCCCAGGGGGGCCCTTCCCTGGAGGGAGATTCTGTTTCCCAAACCCCCAAGTTGG
Organism: Phyllomedusa bahiana; assembly: GCA_025379985.1. Lineage (NCBI taxonomy): Eukaryota > Metazoa > Chordata > Amphibia > Anura > Hylidae > Phyllomedusa > Phyllomedusa bahiana. The sequence goes on from JAODAL010003308.1 coordinate 40,066, forward strand.
GGAGTCAATCTCAGTTGGGGCTGGGGTCCCCTTTCGTACTTCGGGGGTTTCCCAGGGTTTCCCCTTCTTCAATTCCCCCCATTTGGGGTTTCAGCCCTAAATATCGCTGCTTTTGGGGCTTAAATTTTTTGGTCACGGGAGGTGCCAAAAGGGCCAGCCCCCTTCCGGGAAAGGGTTTTAAAGGGTTTTCTGCTGGAAAAATTTGTTCTACCCAAATCACCCCAAATTTTTCGGGCGGCAGGTTGAACTAAAAATTTCAAAATCCTTTTTTTTTGAACAAAATTCTGTGGTTCAGACCTTACTTCAGACTTGCAAGCTAAAGCCTCCCGCATTTGTTCCCATAGGAAAAAACCTTTTTTGATTTGGGTGAGAGACGCTTGTTTGCCATCTGTGGGGGTTTTGTCTACCCTGTGAGTACTACCCTGGCACACAGTATTTTCCGGTTTTCTCTGTGGAGGGTCACCTGGGTCCCCTCTGTCCTCTGGTCAAGACTTGTTTTTGCAAGGGGTCGCTTGTTCCGTTCCACCTGTTCGTAGTTCAATTCGCCAGTGAAAAATGAGACTTGTTTGAATGCCATTGGAAAATCCTCTCCCAAAGGGGGTCTCCTCCGGGCCCCCCTTAATGAGGGGCAGAAATGCTGCCCCTTTTCCCCCCCTCTTCCCCCTCATTAGAAGCAACTGAGTTTGTTGCCCCCCCACCCCTTTTTGGGCATTTTCCCGGGGGGGCTGCATAGAGATTGGGGGGCCCCATATGGCAAACCCCTTTTTCCCCAAAAAAATGGATCCAATCTACAATCTCGGAAGTCTAAAGTCCAAGGGTTAACCTTTCACATCCCCCAGTTTTTTGCTCATTCCACTTGAAAAGGTCGGGCAATTCTTTGGGTTTTCCCCAGCCTCCCCTTCACTTCCCCGGCTGCCAAATTGTTTTTTTTTTCAAAAACTTCTACCTATATCCTGGCCTCGGCTGACGCAAGCCTTGGCTGTAAGGTACTTCAGGCAGCGGTGTGCTAACTGCTTCACACCACTGTGAAATATTTTTCTTTTTAAAATTTTTTTTCCCCTCCTCAAAGTTTTTCTTTTGGACATCCCCGGTGGGTGTGTCCCCCTAATGCTAAATTTACGAGAAATTCAGAGCTTTGCCCTTTTCCTCAAACGGGTTCATTTAGGGGAACCCCAGGGGCCCTCCCCTTTGATTATCTTTTTCAAAAATTCCCATCCCGGCGTTTTTCCCCGGAAAACGACCCGGGATGTAAACTACTTTTCACAGCTTTTTTTACCCAAAATGATTAGCCTGGTTTCAGGAGGAAGAATATAGTACGTTGGGCGGAGGTCAGACAGCTGAGAAACTGACTAGTTTCCTGACGCCCTCAGGGGGGATCACCATCATAGTGCAACCACGTGTTGATGACCCCCCTGACAGGTGAGAGCTAGGGGTTTGATCACCACCTGAAAGAAAAGAAAATAAACTTTAGGGAGGGGCTGGGGGGGCACCATCTGCCTCTTACAGACACTAGGCTAAAAACTGATAAGGAGGGATATAGTCTGTCGGACGGAGCCAACACTTTTGGTCCTGCCTAGTATCAGCCTCCTAGGACAAAGGCCTATACCCTAGGTGCTATGTCCCCAAATGAATCAGCTGAGAAAAGGATTTTACGGGAAGTACAAAAATTCAAATTTACATAAAAATAACTGTTGCTGTGATTGATCTGTAGTGGTAGATTGGGTTGGATTGTAGCTCAGGAAGTGATTTAACCACGTCCAAAAAAGTGTGCTTTAAAGGGGTGTTCTCACCATGCTGATTCACAGAGCCTGTTCTTCACAGTTGGCTTCAGAATCGTACTTCCTGGTCATTCTTTGGGCGGTTCTACAGCAGTAATTGACACATCAGCTCTGTTAATCAGAGCCAAGTCTGTTAGAGGGACATTGGTGATGGAGGGGTTTTAACAGTAGAGCACAAAACTATAGAGCTCTATTGAGTTCTTGTTTGTAAGAAAGATAAGACACAGCAGGGAGTGACGGCACCATCCTGGCCAGGTCTGCTAGAGCAGAGAAAGGTGGTCAGTAACTTAGGAAACAAGCAGGAGAGGAGAACTTTTCTAGCTCTGAAGTGAAACCAAATCAGAACAGCAATGTATTTGGTAATAGTTTTATCTTTGCCTTCATGTTTAACGCTAATCAGTGTGTTGAGAAAACCCCTTTAAATACCAGATAACCCTAACCTGTTTAGACAACACCTAGGGGATGTATATCGGGTAGTTTTTTTTGGGAACAGTAGAACACAATTCCGACACAATTTTTTAAAGTTTTCTAAATTTATCATGCATTTTTGAAAATACATTTTTCGTGTCTGCATTAGGACAACAATCAATGATTCTTATCATAGCAGTCTCTGCTTTCTATTGCAGTTTACACCACAATGCCAAGATATTATGTCCACAAGGCATTGCCTTGATTGGCCACTGTTGTCACATGGTTACTTCATGAGAACATGTCCAGCATTGTGTTTAGAGATTAATGACGTAGGAGCAGCAGGCAGGTTAAGAATGGCCATTTTTAAATGGAAATTACTGCATGTCTGAAAAATATTTGATGACCTAAGGCAGGAACAGCAAAGATATTTTCAAAGTTCACTGGAATGTGGTTAAAATCCTTTAATAATCTATTTTTTTTAAATATGAAAAATATCTACCTCTAGTTTAATTTTTTTGCATGCGTCGTTGTTAGCGTCTTTTTGGGTAATATGGAAAACTATTCCACTAACCTTTCATTACTTACATTAGTGGGCCACTACCATCCTGGACATTGAGCGGTCATTTCCAGTCTTCATAAGAAAAGCTTTTCGTTCTGGTGAGATGGTTACAGTCGGGAAGAATTTAGATGGAACTCCTGATCGACGATGGTGTTTTAGGTAATGTTTTCACCTTTATGAGTCTTTTACCATAGTGCATTTAACTGTCAGTCAAGTCACCTGTGATATAAATGTTACATTTCTTAACTCTTGCACATCTTATCTGAAAATCATCTGCTCTTTTTAAAAATGCAGTTTAAGCATGATGTTCTAATTTGGTTATTACTATTTTGTTAATGAATAACAAAACTTATAGTAGGTTGGCTGCAGTGTATTTTCAGCTATCACAATTTCTGTAGTTACATCAAAAAGTTGTTGTGTGTGGGGTCATTATGCTGGGTATTTGGGTGCTTTTACATGGTGTGTTTTTATGCTTTTTGAGAGTTTTTTTTTCTCAGAAATACACCGCAACTAATGCGGTGTATTTCTGCAAAAAATTGCACCAAAAACACTCCATGTGAAAGCACCCTTTAACTCCATCCCTAGTTTCAGTTCATCCGTCTTTTTCTAATTTGCCCAAGAATGGCATCATTATGAAAAAAAAAAACAGGCGCATCTTGGGTTTTGTTGTCAAGACCAAGGCTGTTGTATGTAATTCCATGCAGCTGAAGCACCTGGGTCTCTCACCCATTACTGGCTTCTATATTTCACCATATATCATTGGGATTTTTTTTTTATTTGATCCTGACAAAATTGCTGCTAATACTGCCATGATGGCACCTTGGTCAAGAGTGTTATACTAATACACATATGGACAAAATTGTTCTTACCCTTCCGTTAAAGAAAGGAAAAACCCAAAATGGTCACTAGAATAACTGAAAAATGTAAATTTACTGAACATCAACTAATAAAAATCAGACATTGCATTTGAATTGCCATTCAACCAAAGAAAAAAGAAAAAAACTAATGAAACTGGCCTGGACAAAATGATGGTACCCCTATAACTGTCTTCAAAATTGTACTCCGTCAGCCTGCCTATTTAAAGGGTCAAAAGTAGTCATTGTGTTTGGTATATCAGTGTATCTATCATACTAAACATGGATCAAAAGAAGCAAAGGAGAGCGTTGTCTAAGGAGAGAAAAAAATAAATTTTAGACAAACATCAAGACTAAAAGCTTGACCTTCCTGTTCCTACACTTGAACATATTATTCGGAAGTTAAAGGTACATGGGAATGTAGCCAACCTCACTGGACATGGCTGCAAGAGAAAGATTGATGATTAATTGAAGAGATTGGATTGAGATTGAGATATGAATTATAAACAAAGGGACCAGAACAACCTCCAAAGAGATACGTTGGTTTCAGATCTCACCATCCATCGCTGTCTTGTCAAAGTAGATTTAATGAAAGACGACCTTAGGGGGAAGCCACTGTTAAAAGCAAATCATAAAAAAGGGAGGCTGGAATTTGCTAAAATGTATATTGACAAGCCACAAAACGTTTGGAAGAATGTCCTTTGGACAGAGGAGGCAAAACTGGAGCTTGTTGGCATGTCACATCAGCTCTATGTTTTCAGACTCGTAACTGAAGCATACGAAGTAATAAACATCATACTTACTGTAAAACATGGAGGAAGCTCAATTATGTTTTAGGTCTGCTTTGCTACATCTGGCACAGGGTGTCTTGAATCTGTGTAGGGTACAATGAAATCTCAAGACTATCAGGGCATTCTGGAGTGAAACATGCTGCCCAGTGTCAGAAAGCTTGGTCTCATTTACAGGTCATTGGTCCTTCAAAATGATAATGACCCAAAACAAGAGCAAAGCATTGAACTATTCTGAAATGGCCTTTTATAAACCCCAATCTTAATCCTATTGAACATCTGTGGAAGGAGCTAAAACATGCAGTCTGGAGAAGCCACCCTTCATACCTGAGCCAGCTGGAGCAGTTTGTTCTCTAGGAGTGGGCCAAAATACCTGTATGCAGGTGCAAAAGTCTCTTTGGGAGTTACAGGAATCATTTGTTTGCAGTAATTGCCTCAAAAGGTTGTGTAACAAAATATTAAGGGTTCCATCAATTTTGTCCAGGGCAGTTTCATTAGTTTAATTTTTGTTTTTGTTTTACAATTTTTCAGTTGAACCACAATTCAAAAGCACTGTCTGATTTTCGGTAAATATAAATGTATTACTACTTTTATCAGTTTCATGCTATTTATTGTGGGTTTTTCTTTCTTTAATGGAAGTCTACCAACAATTTTCTCCACGTGTATATGTGGGAGTCAAACAAAAATGGACACTCAAATCTAAATGTTACATAGGTCATAGTAAGATAGTGAATATGCATCAAACAATGTGTCCATTCAACTAGGAAAGAGGTGATGTAGTAACATATGGGGTTCCTTCCCCTTTTAAGACATGTCCACTAAAGCAGCGGTCCCCAAACCTTTTTCCCCCGGGGAAACCTTTTTTTATGCAGGGTAAATTTTTTTTTTTCCAAAAAGGGCCAGGGGGGGCGGGGTTTATTGGGGGCGGGTTAGGGAGGGTTGGGATTTTTTTTAAAAATCACAAAAAAAAAAAAAGGAATGGGGGTTTGGGAAATGGGGAAAAGGGGTTTTTTTAAAAAACTGCAGATTGATTGTCAGTTTGTGGGTCAGTTTTATACTATTTAATGCTGACCCAAAAGCTGACAATCACCCTGCAGTCATTTTGGATCAGCCCCTGGGGGTTAGAAATTTTTACTTTTTAAAAAATATAAATATTTTAATCAGCTCGGGTCTTTACAAGCTATATCCCCCCCTGTAGTCTTTTAAGATGGGTTTTTAAAAGCCCTTTAGTAAAAAAAATTAACTTTATGCTCCACTCCCCCAAAATAAATATATCCCCCAGTAGTACTGGGCTGTGGGGGAGGGTGGGCGTTTGTTGGGAGGTGTAGGAAAGGCGGGGCGGGTGGTTTCCCGGGGGGGCGGGGGAAGGCTGTAGGGGGGCGGGCTGAAGTTTCTTTTTAGGAGACGGGGCCCCCGGGAAAGGCTGTAGGGCTTGGCGGGGGGAGGCAGGGAGGCTGTGGGAGGTGGGGGAGGATGGGCCCGGCTGAAAAAATAAGGGTTTTGGGGGGGACGGGGAAAAATGGGCGGGGGAGGCAGGGGGGGGTGTAGGAGGCGGGGGCTGGGGGGGGGCATTAAAAGGCGGGGCTGGAGGGGGAATTAGGAAGGCTGGGCTTGGAAAAGGCATTAGGGGGCTGGGCTGGAGGAGGCTGAAAGTAGGGGGGCGGGGATGGAGGGGGCCCCTGTAGTAGGAGGGGGGGCGGGAGGGGTTTTATAGGAGGAGGCGGGCTGGAGGGGGCCCAGTGGGGAGGCCTGGGCGGGGGGGGGCTGGGCAAAAAGGAGGCTGAAGGGGGGTTTTGGGCTGGAGGGGGCCCTGAGGGGCTGGGCTGGGGGAGGCTGTAGGGGGCTGGGGGGGGGGCCCGGAAAGGGGGTGGGCTGGGGGAAAGGCCCAGTAAAAGGGCCCGGGGGCGGGGGAAAGGCTGTAGGAGGAGGTGTAGGGGGTTGTAGGAGGAGGCCCGGGGAATGCGGAGGCGTAGGAGGGGCTGTAAAAGGAGGTTTGGATGCAGGAGGCTTTTAGTAGGAGGGGGGCCCGGGAGGAGGTTTTGGGAGGAGGCTGGGCGGGAAAGGGGTTTTGTAGGAGGGGGCCCTGGGCTGGAGGAGGCTGTGGGAAGGAAGCGGGTCTGGAGGAGGCTTTTAGGAGGGGGCGGGGCTGGAGGAGGCGGGGTTTGGAGGAGGGGGAGGGGGTGGCTGGAGGGAGGGGGCTGGAGGAGGAGGCTGGGTTTGGAGGAGGCTGGGCTGGTGGAGGCAGTAGGGGAAGCTGGCTGGGGAAAGGCTGTAGGAGGAAGCTGGGCTGGGGGAGGCTGAAGAGGAAGCGGGGCTGGGGGGGGGCCGGTTGGGGGGAAGCTGGGCTGGAGGAGGCTGGGGAGGGAGGCTGGAGGAGGAGGCGGGGCTGGAGGACTGGGCTGGGGGAAAGGCTGTAGGGGGGAAGCGGGGCCTGGGGGAAAGGGCTGTAGGGGGAAAAGCTGGGCTGGAAAAGGCTGTAGGAGGAAGCTGGGCTGGAGGAGGCTGAAAGGGGGAAAAGGCGGGGCGGAGGAGGTGTAGGAGGGGGCTGGGCTGGAGGCTGTGGGAGGCGGGGTTGGGGGCTGTAGGGGGCTGGGCTGAGGGCCCCGGCGTAAAAAGGCTGGGTTTGGGGGAAAGGCGGGTAGGAGGGGGGCTGTAGGGGGAGGCGGGAAAAGAAGGGGGGCCTGTAGTGGGAGGCTGGGCCCTGGAGGGGGCTGTAGAGGGGGTTTTGGGCGGAAAGGGAGGGGGTTCTGGAGGAGGCTGGGGAAGGGGAGGTGGGCGGGAAGGGGGTTTTTGAGGGGGGAAGCGGGGCGGGAAAGGGGGGGCTTGGGGGGAAAGGGAGGCGGGTAGGGGGAAAGGCGGGGCTAGGGGGCTGGGGAAAGGAGGCGGGGGCTGGGGGCTGTAGGAGGAAGCTGGGCTGGGGGAGGTTTTGTAGGAGGAAGGGGGCTGGAGGAGGCTTTTTGGAGGGGGGCGGGGCCTTGGAGGGGGCGTAGGGGAGGCGGGGCCCTGGGGGAGGCTGTAGGAGGAGGCTGGGCAGTGGGAAAAGGCGGGGGACACATGGCTTTTAAAACTACATCTTGGTGCTGCTAAGAGGGGGCCTGCGCCCCCGGTCACCCCGCCCTCCCCCAGCCCAAACATTTTTCTACTTACACCTAACTGACGAAACCGGAGCTGCCGGGACCTCCTCTCTCTCTAAAAAGTTTCCCGCCGCGGCACTAAACCAGTGGGGGCTGCGGGACACTTTAAATTCGTGAGCCCCTCCCACGGGGGGGGGGCCTCAAAATTTTTAATTAGAAAACCCGGGCCGGTCCCGCCCACAATTCCCAAGAGGGGGCCCGATTTCCCCAACACCCAAAAGTGATTTAAGGGCCTCGTTCACAGGGGCTTATTTCAAAAGGGAAATTTACAACGGATTTCCGATGAAAATTTACTTCTAAAAAATCATTGAAAATCAGTTGCAAATAAGTTTTCACTAAGTGTGGAAACCTTTATTTGTAACTGATTTCCCGCCCGGGTTTTACCATCTACAATTTATTGGGTGGTGAATCCGTCCCCGGGGAAAAAAATTGCATTTTAAAATTTTTTTTTCCGTCCGGGAAATTTCCGTCGTCAAAACCGCCCGGGGGCCCAAACCGGAACCGGGAGTTTTTGCGTTTGTGTGAACCCACGCGCCGTATTTCTATTGAAATCAATTTGAAAAAAAGGCGGGGACTTATTTTGGACGGATTTGCCGACGGATTGAAATCTCAATCCGCCCAAATCCGCCCGAAATAAGCCGTGTGAAGAGCCCTAAAAACGAAAGCTGAAACCCCGGGGCGCGCGGCCCCTCCCCAGTGGCCCCGGGCCCCCTGCATCTCCCTTTGGGGCCGTCCCCCGGCCCTATGGAACCGCGGGGGGTTCGGCAGCGCCGTGCAGTGCAGCCCGGGTCACAAACTGCTTGTGATCGGGCTCACTCATGAGCCCCGCATCTACAGCATTAGGAAAGGAGGGACAATGCCCACCCCTGTTTTACCCCCCGGAAATTCACGGGGCGGCCGCCGGGTATAAAAACCAGGCCCGGACCGGAAGAAGCGCTACGGCCCGGTCCCGGCCCAGGGACCGGGGGTTGGGGGCCCCCCGCACTAAAGAAAAACAAATCCCCCCCAGGAAATAATTCTAGAAAAACCCCTTTTCTTAGAACGCAGCTTTGGGGCCCTTTTCCCCCTGTTGCTTACGGAAAGGTGTTTGAACAAATTGAGAACTGGGTGTTACCACTTCCTATGTCAAAGAGGTGTGTCATTATACACTGTAAGTCTGTCAACACTGGTTGGTGGGGGTGGGTGTTTGTGTGTGTGGGTGTGTGTGTGTGGTGTGTGTGTGCCCCCGCGCGCGCGCGCACCCTCAATCCCAACTGGTAACAGGAAGTTGTCAATTTATTCAAAAATGTCTAGGAGGAAAAACAGGAATGGTACAATATGCCAAGAAAAGATCCTTTAAATTGTGATTTCATGGATTTTTAACTATTTACAAATAAAAAATGCAAAATTGATAACCCTACAAATGCTGGTTTTGCGGGGATACTGATTTTCGGGGTTCTTAACCAACCAAAAAAAGGAACAGCCTTGTTGGGCAGACATTTTTTTCCTAAACGCCACCCCCTATGCATAGGGGGCACAAAAGTTTTTTTCTCCAAGGGCCACATCGTCAAATTGTACCTCTCCACGGACCACAGTAGATACTCAAAATGGCTGAGTCCGTGGCTCCACTTTGCGGACTGCCAGAGATCAGAATGGGGGGGTCCCTGCTCGGTTCTCCAGCAAAAGGATATGAGACCTCTATTTTAATTTGTTGTTTTTTGAGGTTACAGAAGTGGCTGTTTCACAACTATAACTATAGAGAACACCACATATATATAGCCTCCTCTCCAACTCAATCTCTTCTACTTTGGAGTCTCGCATCTGTTAGACATTTTTATGGTATGTCTTGTGGATCTACAGTAATTGTCAGATATATAGGAAGGAAGAAATCCAGAGATAATACCAAAAATTTGCTTTAAACCGGTTTGCTCATTTAGGTTCTTAAAATCCCATACAGCCTTGGGGCTATGTTCAAAAACGTGTATTGCAGGGCCTAATACGCCCCGCAATTACGCCGTGGTGACCCCCGGGCCGGAGCGGGGGGGCTGGCATTCGCCGGCCCATAAAACTTGAATTCCAGCGGGCGTAACGCCGCTATAATCCATAGTTCTCTATGAGAACTGGGGAAATTACCGTAAATGATGGAGTTTTGCCCGTAATTGCTCAAAAATTATCCGCGTAATTACGGACCGAAATACGGCCCATTTTAAGCCGTGTGAACATGGCCTTATAGTGTCAGCCATAACAATGCCAGTCACACAGTCAATGGTAAGAAGAAAACAGCTCACCTCCTCCAACATGCAGCAACGCACTGGTGTAGTGCTATGGCGAAGTTCTCAGCACGGTTCTGGGCGCCACCCCTCCTCAATTCAAAAATGCAATAGGTAATGAACCAGCTTGTAGACTTTCTCCAAAATAATGCTCTTGCAGGGCTTCTTAAAAACATCCAAATTTATTACATGAAAATCGTGTTAAAAGATCACAGCAGTTATGTCGTATACACACGAGAGACTCCCAGTGCGAGCTTGATCGTGCAGGTTAGCAGACCGACGCGTTTCGGGTCACATGACCCTTACTCATGGTGAGTAAGGGTCACACAGTGCCTACTATAACTCTGTGAGCCATACAGTGTCCACCGTAACTGTGTGAGCCATACAGTGTCCACCGTAACTGTGTGAGCCATACAGTGTCCACCGTAACTGTGTGAGCCATACAGTGCCCACCACAGCAGAGTATTCCTTTTTGAAGCATGAGGTTAGAGACAAAGTATGTTGTGCACCTCTGCTGTTACAGTACACTTTAATTTACAAAGAGTTTTACCATATGTATGCAGTTGCAGTAAATGGAACTTTTTTTTGTAATTCGCCAAATCAGAACATCCATTACACTTCCAGAATAGTTTACTTGCTGCTAGATTATCTGGCCATCAATCTAGAAACACAGCATCGTCTCCCTGATTATACAGCAATTTACAAGCAATTTTAGCACAAAAGGAACTACCAGTAAATAATTTGTTTCTCATTTGAGATCGCATCGCTGTGCGTGATTGAACTCTCCACAACACACCAGGAAGGCACAGGATCTTCACCTTTCAAAGGATGAGAGCTGAAAATGGGGGGATGTTTACGTATTTTTATCACATTTTTCTTTAATGGTATAAATCACGTTTGTAAATGGGCATATTAGTTTAGAAATTAAATGGCCAGGTTTTAATGTTTTTACTAGTGCAAATCTATCAACGACTTTTGCAGATGCTCTGCCTTTTAAAGTGGCTCTTGGCATTTACATAGCACTTGTATCAAAAGTAGTTAGGCCAGATAGGTTCCCAAGGGCATCACTCATGATCATTAGTGTGGGGTTTGTGATGGGTCCTGATTTGCATATTAATAATGTCTCCAGCTATACCACAAGGCACAGCATGAATTAACAGATGGTATTTAAATCTTCTGGTAAATATGAGAGACAGGCAGTGACTGGCAATTATGACCGTATTTAATGGAATATCTGTTATTGATTCATAATTGGACCTCATTAGACCTTTGTCTATTTTGTGCTAATTTTTGCTTGAAATAAAAGGGTTGTCTTGCTTCATCAAACAATTCAACCAAAGCGCAGTTTTAAATGTGTTGTGACAGAGTTAACATTCATGTAAAAATATGATTTTTTAATAGATATATTAATCTCACATTCATATCAATGTATATAAATATATAAAGATGAATTTAAAGAGAAGAACATCACAGGTATGCATAATATGCAGCAAAACAGGTAACAACAAATGTAAGAATGAGAAACCTATTCGCATAATGGATACCCAAATGTCTCAATACTGATCAAAAGTGAATGAGAGTGACAATGTCTCAGTGGATTGACAATCAATTTAACAATAAATAATTTAACATTATGATCCAGAAGCTAAAAAATGTCCAGTGAGGGAAACATTCTGGTTCTCCTCAACCCCAAAATTTCCAAACGCAGAACTCTCCTGGCACAGCTTTTCCAGGAGATGAAGCCCCACCACTCAAACATTGATGGCGTACACAAAGAATATGCCATCGATATTACCAGGAAAATCTCAAAGGTTACTGCTACTTCACAGTCAAAGGGGTTTTCTCACCACAAAGATTAGCTTTTAACATGAAGAATATTACCAAATACATTGCTGTTTTGATTTTGCTTTGTTCATGGGATAAGGAAGATTTACTTCTTTATCCCATTCTTTATCTACTGATAGTGTACACAAGTTTCTCTGGGTTACAGACCACTTCTATTGCATGGTGGAAAAAAAACCTTTAAGATAATATACTAAGTTAAAGGGGTTTTATCATTTGAAGCTTTCGTACACTTGAGTGGTTTCTATCAGTTTCATTTTCAAATCCAGGGGCAAGTCTCTCCTCTCAGTAGGCGTGTATCTCCCCTAACTGAAGAGCTGTGACATCATCATTCTCTGTGTGCAGTGGAAGGGAAAGGATGTCTGGAGATGACAGGCTCTACAAACTCCTTGTAAGCAAAACACCCTTATTGCTGTGACCAGAACCCCCACATTGCTATAAACGGTCATACACACAGCCTGAACTGATAAAACAAATGTGAGAAATGCTCTCTGCCTCCCTCCCTCCCCACTCTGTTATCAGGCAGGAGGGAGAGCATACTGTATAAGGCTGTGCTATATGGAGGGAGAGCAGTGTATAAGACTATGTTATATGAGGGGAGAGTGAATCTAGCAGTAATGCATACAGCCTGAACTGATGAAGCAAGTGTGAAAAATGTTCTCTGCTCCCCTCCTCCCCTCTCTGTTATCAGGCAGGAGGTAGAGCAGACTGTATAAGGCTGTTATATGGGTGATGTATAAAGCTGTGTTATATGAGGAGAGAGCAGTGTATAAGTCTGTGTTATATGAGGGGAGAGTGAATCTAACTGCTAGAGACTGATTAATTGCCCAGATCCTTTACACAGAGCTGAGATAGGAGCATAGAGAAGCTGAGGCCATATAGTTTCATTTTCAATATCAACAGGGCAGAGGGGAGTAAGCACAGAATGCAGGCAGCCAATCACAGCACAGAGAACGGTTCCCGTTCGGGGGCGTGTCCAAACAGGCTGAATGACATATCAGTCAGCCAATCACAGAAAAGGGGCGTGTCTCGACAGCTCTTGCAGAGTGCACAGTTTAGCTCATATCTGCTATACTAAGTGACTTAGGTAAAGCAAACCAATTACAAAAGTGCTTATTTTTACTGTCCCCATCATTTGAGATATGATCTTTGTAGCGAGAAAACCCCATTTAACCTACAGTGTCTTGTAAAGCCATGGATAACATTTTGTGATATCATGAGTTGTGCCAAAAGACAAACCTAAAGATGCCTCTGCATTACTTCATCTATATAGAGGTTATTATTTGTACATGTATTATATTAAAATATCAAGACACAAGCATGTAGTATGTCTTATTGGTGTGTAGGAAACTTTATTATTAACTCTCTTCATCACCACAAGGGTTTAACGTACAGAGCAGGTCTACATACTGTACATCATATGTTATGTGAAGGTAAAATTGTTCTTACATGTGACTTAAGAGCTTGATCACCCTAATAGCTGAACACCCCCATGCTATTTTGTGATGCAGAGTCATTTTTTATATGATATTGTATTACTTTTAGGGTGGATGAAGTAAATTGGTCTCATTGGAATCAAAATCTTGGCATCATTAATGAAGATCCTGGGAAGAACGATACTTACCAATATTATGGTTTTTCACAAACCGTGGGCCGTCTACGGAGAGGTAGGCCTGATTTTAATATGACATAGTCAGTAGACGCATTGTATTTTTTAGAACTTGGGATATAGATTTTGATAACCTTCTTGCATGTTCATTGTTTGACGTCAGCATGCTTAATGGATTAGCTCTACTGCTGGTAGCATGTTTTTAGTTTTAAAAATAAATTATCCATCAAACTTTTTGCTGACCATAGTACAACTTGACTCAAAAATGAGCACACTATTAATGTATATGCAGTTTTTAATGACGGAGCCTTTTAGTGTTCAAATAGTGTTCATGGCAATGGCATCATCTTGGGTTAACATTTAAATCTCAATGTTTAGGGACTGATTTGGATAAAAGGAGAACTATATATATATTTTTTACAATCTTACTGTAGTGTGTTTAGTAAAGGTTTGACATTGACTATTTTGGATATGTATAGAAAATGTGTATACCAAGGGTCTCAACACACATTCCGTCTCGAAGGCTGACATCTGCAGCCTGCAGGGCACCAGAGAGCGTACTGGTCTTGGCTGTTTAAACCCTTAGATGCCACAGTCAGTAGTGACCAAGGCATGTAAGGCCATGTTCACACGGCTTATTTTGGGATGGATTTCAGCCCATATTTCGCGCCGTACAGTGCGCATGACGGGTCAACACCCTCCCCGTCATTACGGTTATCCACAGTTCTCATAGAGAACATATGATAAATGCTTACGTATTTTGGTCTTGAAAGTAGTAGAAGTACACACCACACACTGATGAACAGGTAATGAGATAAATCACAAACTTTGTATTGCAATTGGTATAAGAAGTAATTTCAAAAGTATCACCATTAGAAGTAGAAGAAAAATGTTTTGTAATCTGCATGTACTTACATGTGATGCATCGAATATGACCACAACTGTATGATCCCCTGGTATTAAGCCTATTTTAAGTACTCTCTGAAATAAGCAAAGTCAGCGAAAGAAACAAGCCTTCTGTAGGGGCTTTCCTGGTAATAAAACCAACATTGTTCTGTATGATGTTACGCATATTCTCCTGGGCAGACAGTAGGGAAAGATGCTTCTTAATAACAGAGGCAATGTGAATACACTGGGAACTGTAAGTAGTGGAAAATGTTTCAATTTGTTTATGTATAAAACTTTGCTTTCGCTTATATTGATATTAACTTGTTACATTGAATATCCACTACTCTTTTGAGTGTCCTGCCCAAGGTCCCCTTAGGATATTTGCGCTTTGCCAACCTAACACAAACTTCTTTTTGTTGTTATGCAAATGTATCTTCGACTGAACAATTACACATACTGTAGTACTAATAAGTTCACCAACCGGAATATTATGTGCGGTATAACATGGTTTGGATGACATGGAGTTGCTAAAAGGATAGATTTTTTAGCTATGGACTTTTAATAAGATAAAACAGCGATGGTGCCATTCTTGTTGCCCTGCAATGTGACATCTAGAAAATGAATAGATGATTTGTGCCATGCAAATGTAAATCGCAAATTCATATCATTCAATTAATTGAGATGACATTTTAGAAGTCTCCCCCCCCCTCCCCTTCACCCATACCTGGAAGAGGTCATCAATATTGTGCTCCTCCCATGCGGACATAAAGTTTTCCCCTTATCTCGGAAACATTTTTATGTCCGCTTGGGGAAAGCGTCGTCTTTTCTCTTGCTGTTTAGTTGGGAGTTCTGATATATGGCCATATAGTGGTAGATACCAGCTGTATACTGGCACTCTGCGCACATATATGTGATTGCAGTAATGTTACATCCAAGAGAGGTCTTCTTTGATGTGTTGTTACCTTCTCGTTCCTTTATCTTCTCCATCTGGTCCAGACTGCCATGACAACTTCTCCTAGCCACGACTCATCTCTGCAGAATTTACCATACAAACATCTTAGACTCTTCACTTTTCTAATACTTTCCTACCTATTCCCACCTCTGTGCCCCAAGCAGTAATAGTGCCCCAAAATGGCTAAATGGCTATAGGACTCCCTTTTGTATTTCAAGTTTTAGTCTTCTTTTGTGTCTCCATGTAGTAGGTAAGTAAACGCCCAATATAATAGGTAGGCACATCCCCAAAATTAGCTAGGCAGATAGGTAAAACCCTTTTTAGGTAGGTATACAGGCCCCTGGTAGGTAGATACATAGGCATCCTGTAGGTAATTATATAGACCCCCGGTTTGTAGATAGATAGGCCCCTTGTAGGTAGGGAGACCCCTGTACATAAAAAAATATGCTTCTGTAGGTGTATGTAGCCCATCTGTGGGCAGATTTATAGGTTTCCTGTAGGTAATTATATAGGTCCCCTGTACATAAATATATGGGCCCCTGTAGGTAGATAAATCGACTCCCTGAAGGTAGGTATATAAACACCATGCAGGTAGGTATAGACCCCCTGTAGTTAAATATTTAGGCCCCTATAAGTAGTATGCCTCCTGTAGGTATAAAAAACCCTTGTAGGTATATAGAGCCACTGTTGGTAGGTGTATAGGCCCTCTGATTTGTAAAAAAAAAAGAAAGATATTCACGCCTCCCTGTTCTCTAGTCAAGCAGCTTGTGCAGCGAGCTTGTCCCATGCGGGGACATGACCTCATCATGCTGCCTTACCTGGAGACACTACGCCTGGCATCTTCTAGGTCAAAAGCCACAGGCCTAGGCCTAAAGCTTTTGCCCCTGGAGACAGCTGCAAAGCAGGAGGCATGATCGCTGCCTCACACCCTTCGTGCTGCTTACTAAAGTGGGCTGTAGGCTTCGTCTGTGGCCCACTGTAGTCTAGGGCCTTCGTTTTTAACTGCATGCGCATCCCTAGGACGTGCATCCAGTCAGCTGTTTCTAACTGTATGCACGTCCTTGGGAGTCTGGGGCCTGCCAGAAGATACCCTGGTCCTCTGGTGGGCCAGTCTGACACTGGGCACAGTAAAGGTTTTCTTCACCTTTGACACTTCATTTGTAAATACCGAAAATGGCTGAAAAGGTTTTGGTTCTACTTTAGGGACAGCCAGAGATCAGAGTTGGGTGTCCCCTGCTCCAGAAAGAAACTGTGAGGCACCTATTTTCAATGTAGTTTGAGTGTTACAGAAAGGCCTGTTTCACAACTATAACCAGAAAGAACAACACACATATATAGCATAGTTCCCAACTTTTGAAAGTGGAAAAGCAGGAGATTGAAGAGGGCGGCACGCCGTGGCAAAAAAATTGCATGGACATGCCCATCTTGTTGCTGTGCCACGCCCCTTCAAAAAGCCACACCCACTCCACCTAACTGCATAACGGCTTTGGAAGAAAGCCAGGTAGATGCTCCCTCTAGCCAGGTAGTGCGCTTATAGCCAGGTAGTACCCCCCCATAACCAGGTAGTGCCCCTTACAGGCAGGTAGATGCCCCGTTGTAGCCTGGTAGCCCCCTTGCAGCCAGGTAGATGCCCAATTTGTAGCCAGGTAGAGCCAACTTTGGAGCCAGGTAGAGGCCCCCTTTGTAGCCAGGTAGAGCCCCCTTTGTAGCCAGGTAGAGGCCCCCTTTGTTGTAGCCAGGTAGAGGCCCCCTTTGTTGTAGCCAGGTAGTTGCCCCCTTTGTTGTAGCCAGGTAGTTGCCCCCTTTGTTGTAGCCAGGTAGTTGCCCCCTTTGTTGTAGCCAGGTAGCTGCCCCCTTTGTTGTAGCCAGGTAGCTGCCCCCTGTGTTGTAGCCAGGTAGGTGCCCCCTTTGTTGTAGCCAGGTAGCTGCCCCCCTTTGTTGTAGCCAGGTAGTTTCCCCCTTTGTTGTAGCCAGGTAGTTTCCCCCTGTGTTGTAGCCAGGTAGTTGCCCCTTTGTTGTAGCCAGGTAGTTGCCCCTTTGTTGTAGCCAGGTAGATGCCCCCTTTGTAGCCAGGTAGTTGCCCCCTTTGTTGTCAGGTAGCTGCCCCCTTTGTTGTAGCCAGGTAGTTGCCCCCTATAGCTAATAAAAATAAAATAATAAGTCACTTACCTCACCAGGCTCCCTGCAGCGCGGCCAGCTCCAGACATGTCCCGGCCGACCAACTCAGCGTCACACCCCCTGCGACACTGATCTGTATGTACAGCGCACACAGGTGCTGTACATACAGGAGGAGAAGGGAGGAGGGGAACGATCCCTCCTGCCTTCTCCCTGTACGGCAGGTGCACGGAGCGTGCAGCTGCTGACTGACTGTGCGGCTGCGGCCACACACATCAGTGAAACTCGCCGGGCGGGTGAGCGGCTGCTGTGGCCGCTTCACCCGCCTGTAGGAGTGGCTGGCGGCGGGAGGTTCGCCAACTTTCCCATTAGCGGGACCCCCCCGCCAAAAGCGGGAATGTTGGCATGTATGATATACACTCACCGGCCACTTTATTAGGTACACCTGTCCAACTGCTCGTTAACACTTCATTTCTAATCAGCCAATCACATGGCGGCAACTCAGTGCATTTAGGCATGTAGACATGGTCAAGACAATCTCCTGCAGTTCAAACCGAGCATCAGTATGGGGAAGAAAGGTGATTTGAGTGCCTTTGAACGTGGCATGGTTGTTGGTGCCAGAAGGGCTGGTCTGAGTATTTCAGAAACTGCTGATCTCCTGGGATTTTCACGCACAACCATCTCTAGGGTTTACAGAGAATGGTCCGAAAAAGAAAAAACATCCAGTGAGCGGCAGTCCTGTGGGCGGAAATGCCTTGTTGATGCCAGAGGTCAAAGGAGAATGGGCAGACTGGTTCGAGCTGATAGAAAGGCAACAGTGACTCAAATAGCCACCCGTTACAACCAAGGTAGGCAGAAGAGCATCTCTGAACGCACAGTACGGCGAACTTTGAGGCAGATGGGCTACAGCAGCAGAAGACCACACCGGGTGCCACTCCTTTCAGCTAAGAACAGGAAACTGAGGCTCCAATTTGCCCAAGCTCATCGAAATTGGACAGTAGAAGATTGGAAAAAACGTTGCCTGGTCTGATGAGTCTCGATTTCTGCTGCGACATTCGGGATGGTAGGGTCAGAATTTGGCGTCAAACAACATGAAAGCATGGATCCATCCTGCCTTGTATCAACGGTTCAGGCTGGTGGTGGTGGTGTCATGGTGTGGAGAATATTTTCTTGGCAATCTTTGGGCCCCTTGGTACCAATTGAGCATCGTTGCAACACCTTGTTGAATCTATGCCACGAAGAATTGAGGCAGTTCTGAAGGCAAAAGGGGGTCCAACCCGTTTCTAGCATGGTGTACCTAATAAAGTGGCCGGTGAGTGTATAGCCACCTATCCAACTTATCTCCTCCTATTTGGAGACTCAAACCTTTTGAACATTTTTATGGTATATCTTGTGGATCTGCCATGATTGCGCCAGAAATAAATACTCCTTTGAGGAAGAAATCCAGAGATAATACAAAAACAGTTATTTACTGCATTTAGGTTGCCTAAAGTAGCATACACTTGGGAAAATTAGGTATTTGATACACTGGTGATTTTGCAAGTTTTCCCACCTACAAAGACTGGAGAGGTCTGTAATTTGTATTGTAGGTACACGTGAGAGACAGAATCTAAATAAAAATCCAGAAAATCATGTCGTATGATTTTTAAATAATGAATTTGCATTTTACTTTATGAAATAAGTTTTTGATACAATAGAAAAACAGAACTTAATATTTGGCACATTAAAGGGGTTGTCTCGCTACAAAGAATAGCTTTCAAATTGTAGGGAACACAAAATAAAGACATTTTCCAAATATATTGCATTGTTCCTCTGTTTTCCCTAAAGAGATACAAGTGAATTTATTACCTCCCTGGCTATTTCAGTTCCCTCAGTAACTGACCTGTAAACAAATCTCCCTGGGCTGTTTGTTCAATGAGATAACAGAGAGTGAGTCATCACACAGGTTGGCAGTGTCAGTCAGTGTCCTGTGCTGCCAGACAGTAAAAAGCTTGATTTATCTCAAGTAAACAGCTCTGTAATTAGGGCTTTTGTTTTGGGGATCAGATAAGAAGTAGTTTGAGAAGCTAATCTAATCTAATTGGCATCTGAAAGCACAACAGAGCTGTATGAGCTTATGCAAATTAGTCTGAACCAGGAAGTGACAGAGAATTTCTTTCATGCATCTTTGAAACCCTGTGGGGAGACAACTCCTTTAATCTGTGTCTGCAATTACAGAGGTCAGACATTTCCTGTAGTTCTTGCACACCCTATAGCAGGGATTTTGAACCACTCCTCCATACAGATCTTTCAGGTTTTGAGGCTGTTGCTGGGTTACATTGAGTTTCAGCTAACTTCAGAGATTTTTGATTGGGTTCAGGTCTGGAGCCTGGCTAGGCCACTCCAGGACCTTTGAAATGCTCCAGAGCCACTCCTTAGTTGCCCTAGCTGTATGTTTCAGGTCATTGTTGGACTGAAAGAGCCAGCCACAACCCATCTTTAATGCTCTCACTGAGGGAAGAAGGTTGTTAGCCACAATTTCCCGATACTTGGCCCCATCCGTCCCCCTTCAATACAGTACAGTCATCTTGTCCCATTTTCAGAAAAGCACCCCCAAAGTATGAAGTTTCCACCCCCATGCTTCACGGTTGAGACTGTGTTCTAGAGGTTATCCTCATCCTTCTTTTTTCCTCCAAATATGGTGAGTGGAGTTCATACCAAAAAGTTCTATTTTGGTCTCATCTGACCACATGTCTTTCTCCTATGCCTCCTGTAGATCATCCAGATGGTACTTCAAATGGGCTTGGACAGGTGTTGGCATGAGCAGGGGGACCTTGTGTGCACTGCAAGACTTTAATACATGACCGCTTAGTGTGTTAGTAATGGTAATCTTTGATACTGTGATCCCAGCTCTATTCAGGTCATTGACCAGGTCCTCCCGTGTAGTTCTGGGTTGGTTCCTGACCTTTCTCAGAATCACCCTTACACCATGAGGCAAGATCTTGCATGGAGCCCCAGATCCAGGAAGATTGACAGTCATCTTGTGTTTCTTCCATTTTCTAATAATTGTGCAAACAGTTGTTGCCTTCTCACAAAGCTAAATGCCTGTTGTCCTGTAGACCACCCCAGCTTTGTGCAGGTCTACAATTCTGTTCCTGGTGTCCTTAGACAGCTCTTTGCACTTGGTCATGGCAGAGAGGTTTCAGTGTCATTGAGTGTGTGGACAGGTGTCTTTTATGCAGGTAATGAGTTCAAACACATGCATTTATTACAGGTAATAAGTGCAGAGTAGGAGGGCTTCTCAAAGAAAAACTAACAGGTCTGTGAGAGCCAGAATTCTTGCTGGTTGGTAGGTGATCAAATACTTATTTCATGCAATAAAATGCAAATTAATTATTTAAAAATCATACAATACAATTCTATCTATGTCAGTTGATGTATCCCTACAATAAAAATTACAGACCTCTCCATTCTATGTAGGAGGGAAACTTGCAAAATCACCAGTGTATCAAATACTTATTTTCCCCACTGTGTAAGCCTTATAGTGCCAGCCATGTAGTGCCCTCCATAAGTCCCAGCATTGCGGTGCCTACCATACAGCACCCACAATAGCCATGTCAGTCATACAGTGGTCTTTATTACGGTACCAGCCATATAGGACTTTGTATAAGTGCCATCACTTGAATACAGCTGTCAAAAGATGAATATTACTTTCTGAAGTATGAAGGTAGAGACAAAGCATGTTTGTGTAATTATGGCTTGGAGCCACACAGATGGGCAAGGAGGGACACGTGGCCCCCGGGCTGCTTCCTGTGCTATTCTGATGTATAGGATGTAGCATTAGTATTGTACTTTTGCTCTCGGTGTAATACTGGAATATCTCTTTAAGGATATATTTGTATGTAACCAATGTTCTGCATAACGGTCCATAAATCAGCCAAGAGTTTGGGTGATTTACCTGACGGTGGCTTGCAGCACAGTAGCTTAATGTACATTCTCAGTAATCCTTATTGGAAAAGTAGGGGCCTTTGAGGACAAGTTTTTTTTTTTTTTTTTTAAGTTTTGTTGGTAGTGCTCCTCAGAAGAAAGGTGACTCCACTATAGTGGTGTTGCTGTTGAGATTGATAGATTTAATTGATAAGTCTATCTGCCTAAAGCGCCTATTCCCCATTACAAAGTCTGTAATATTCTTCCAGTGAACATGTCCCATTTCTAATACAAGTGCTTTCTTATATGGCAGAAGGGCTTTGGGCCTCCTCAGACAACAGGTCACTGCTTATTTTGAATGGTATGTGTTCCCATGATACATGTTCTCCAAAGAGACCAAGAGAATTCTAAAACTGGCTAGATAATCAAAGAAGGCTTGCAAGGTTTCTTAACTTTTTTCTTTACATCTTAACTGTTATAAGCTGTAAAGTTTGTATGTTCTATAGTATATGTAGATAGGTACTCATATAATGTATGAGGGAATATATATTCTAAATACTCATTGATCCTTCTATAACCCACTGTCTGTCTTGATGCTTTGTAGATCGCTGGTCGGTGGTAGTACCTCGCGTGGTAGAACTAAACAAAGCACCTCATCATCCTGATGATGTTGTGGTTCCGCTGGAGCATATGCAACATACACATCCAAATTACCAAAGGCATGGGTATTC
Organism: Phyllomedusa bahiana; assembly: GCA_025379985.1. Taxonomy (NCBI): domain Eukaryota; kingdom Metazoa; phylum Chordata; class Amphibia; order Anura; family Hylidae; genus Phyllomedusa; species Phyllomedusa bahiana. The sequence goes on from JAODAL010003308.1 coordinate 61,882, forward strand.
ACACAGCTTGAAGAAAGATGAAACCCATATTTGATAAGGTTCCTCTGCCTCAATCTTCCAACTCCCTTTGTGCCTGCATTGGAAACAGTGGTCCATCGCCATCTGTGCTGCTAATCAGTGTCTGGAACTTTGCACTTTTGCACAAATGTTTTTTTTATATATGGCTGGACCAGCTGCTGAAGGCCGGATCCAAACGTGTCAACCAATATTTTATTTAATTTGTAATTATTTTTTAAAGTTTTTAGATTTTTTTTATTGTTAGAATTTTTTAAAATACTTTTGTAGTAAGTAAAGACTATAACGTAATAGATGTTTTCTATGAAAGAAGATGCTTGACATGTCTACGTATTGTAATTGTGTTTAACTTTCCTTTAAATGTACTTTTCATGCTTTCAACATGTATTATATTCAAAAGAGTATTATAAATAACTTGTAAAACTAAACTCCAAGAACATTGGAGATTTATTTGATGATTATTATGAATACTCAAGAATACTAACGGTATGAATGAACAAATGAATTATTTTGTGTTTTATTAAAGTTATCTAATATTTTTCTCCCTTTCTATTAATCTCCAGTCCTTTTGATATCAATGCTGTAAATGTTAGAGGACCTGTGGCCGCATGTTTTGTTTTCCCATGAAATCACAATTCTGGAGCATCTTTTCTTAGATCTGTTGTGTGGTCCCTTTTGTTATTCCTCTTACAAATTAATTACCAATCTGTCAGCTGGGTGTTACCAATTGGGGGTGTGTCCCTGCACAGTCTGACATTGTCCAATCAGTGCTGACAGAGTCAGTGTGTGCAGGGTTACACTCATTTGTCAACACCCAGCTGACTGATTCAGTAATCAATTTCTAGAAGGAGTCACAGAGAATCAGCACAACAAGTTAAGAGAAGATGCTCCAGAACCGTTATTAACAGGAACAGGATTTACTAAAACAAACATGACTGGTGAGGTCACTGGTGGCCTCTTTATGGCCATTTTTAGGATCTTCCAAAGCCTAAATGTTTTACAGTTTTCTTGGTGCTTTGTCATACAGGTCAACTAACTTTATATTGCTTACAGTGCATATGTTCCACCTTGTGGTGGGGAACATAGTTGACTTAGAGCCCCAATCCAAAAACAGGAAGTAGGCCGCCTTAAACCCGTATACATGGTATTTAATTTCTCACTTTTATAATGAATAAGGGCTATAAATATTTGCTTTATCTTTTTGTAAGATGTCAGCAAATACATAGAAATGCCTGAAGCTCAGGTTTGTTGGGTGTTATGATCTAGCATAGAAAAGGCTCATGGTAATAGGTGGTATGTTGAATATAATGTTGAAAGGACTTCACAGGATAAAAGTGTACGAATCAACTGTGCAGGTGAAATCTAGAACTCAGGATGAATGTTGTATCAAGAATCACTTTAAATACTTTTGTAAAGACATTTGGTGCAGTCTTGCACCAGTATTTGGCATACAAAGTTGCAAATTTAAGCATAATCCATATATGTGCTTAAATTTCTCACTTTCTGCTCTTTTAACATTTTACAAAGTGCCAAATAAAATGGGACTGTTTGAACTATGGACAGGGTGAGGATGTGTGATTTCCAAATTTTCTGTTTTATCGATATTCAAGATTAACAGCTCAAATTATAGTACAAATTATACCTGTTCATAACAGTCGTGGATTATATGTTCTATCTGCTCAGAAGTTCGGGCATTTTACTTCAGTTTAAGCTTCTAAATCCTGAAGCTAGCACTACTTAAGTAATTAAAAAAAAAAAAAAAATCTCTGTCTAAGGCCATGTTCACACGGCTTAAAATGGGCGTTTTCGGTCCGAATACGCGCCTAAGGCCCAATTACGGGCCATTTTAGCCATTCATTCGTAATTCAACAGTTCTCATAAGAACTAGGATTATCTCTCCTCTCCCCGCCCGTTGAATCCGCCGGGCGGGGAGATAATTGACATGTTATGTACCCGCGGCGTATACGCGCCGCTGGAAATGCAAGTCTGTGGGCCGGCGAAGTGCCGCCCCCCACTCACACCCCCGCTCCCGCCCCGCCCCCGGCCACACGGCGTACTTGCAGGGCGTAATTACGTCCCGCAATTAAGTCGTGTGAACATAGCCTTAAAGAATGGGATCTACAAAGTGACGTTATTATGACCACCCGTTTTTATCCAGAGTAACTGATGTGCACAGCTCCGACAGCAGCTAGATGGCTGGGAGTGACTCAATAAGGTCCTGGTAGGTTGTCACAAGTATCTGGAGTCATGCTGACTGCAGTGCATCCAACTGCTGTTGGAGGGTGTGTGTGGGAGGAACCATAGAGCAAACGTGACCATTAACGTGAAGTCTTGGTCATGCATTTTCAACCCCTGTTGGGCATTTCTTGCCATGTGACATGTTGCATTGTCTTGCTGGAAGATCCCATCTAACCCGCATGTATGTGTGTGTGTATGATCTGCAAGGATGGATTCATACCCAAATTGGTGGAGTGCTGATAAGTGGTCTCAGAATGCCAAAACATTCCTCAGAGCATAACGCCGTTACCACCCGTTTGTGTTTTTCATGCAATGGTTGCAAAGTGTTTGTTCTCGGATGCTTCTTGCTTGAACCGGCAACGTTCATCCATTGGATAAAGGAGAAAATGTGTCTCATCAGAGAAGGCAACCTTTTGCCAATCAGCAGAGGTCCAATTTCGATACTTCAATGGAAATTGAAGCTTTCTCTGCCAAACCAAATTGGTGCAGTGACCATCTATCTGCTTCAGAGCCCAATACCCAGTAGCGTTTGCTAAACTGTTATCCTAGGCACACATCTGGTAGCAGTGAGTTGCTCTACACTATTTCGTCGGTCGACCCTTGTGCAGTCGGCATTTACCTCTTACGTCAACAGCACATGGTGTTCTGCATTTGACATGTCGCTCAGTCACAATAGAGCCATTTTTTCACTCTCAATACTCTTTTACTACAGCAGCACGCAAACGGTTCACAAACCATTTCAGAAATACTGCCACTCTTTTCCCAAAAGCTGTTGGTTATCCTTTTTGCAACTATGATGAATTTCGCCTTTTACCTATGACCGCAATGAAGTATATGTGTGCAGACATTCTATTGTAAACTTAATATACCCACCATGCCAGACGTGACTTACTTCACAATCTACGTGTACCAACATCAAAAGTTGGAATCTCCCACACAGATATGAACTGCCTTTTAGGGGCAACTAGTCTAAAGGGAACCTGTTGGCTCATTCATACTGCCCAGACCATGGGAATCCTAAAATTGTTGGAAGTTTCCTTGTCTTGCAGGTGTGTTTTACCTTGAAATGGTACATTGTTACAGGATATACACCATGTAAAACTAGGTCAGACATGGGGAGAAGTGCTTTAGCTGAAAAAGATTGGACTCGCATTATTCTGAAGCGCCGTACCATTTCTGGTACAACATACTTTGCTGAGACAAACTTGCGCCTATTTCATACTACCCATGATTTAGGCAGCATGAAGAAGCTATCCCGTTCCCTTAAACACTCCATGTTTCTTTCTAATATCTTTGTCTCATAATAGATGCAATATGTAAAATAGTTTTAGTTGAGAAGATAAGAATATAATAAAGTTAGAAAATGTTATATGTCATATGTAATGTCATTATTTTGGGTGAAAACGGTCCGAAATCCATTTATCACTGTACTTGTGCAATATTCATAATCTAGCAGCTAATGAGAAATGAGTGAGCTCTATAATCGCTGTCTGCGCGCATGTGATATCTGCAACTAAAGTGTCTTATTGTGTATGACATATTATAAAAGATATTATACATTGATCATTTCCCGCAATCCTGCTGTTTAGACGCTGCAGCAAAAATGGCTGCGGCATCTAAATGAATGAAGAACGATGCTGCACATTGTTTCTCCTTCCGATTTGCCCCCGCCAATTTGATTACCATGGCAGCTGGAAGCCTATTGAAGACTATTGCATCCTGCCTCAGAATCGACATCTTGGTGTATAACGCAGAAGGTTGTACAATTGATCTTGCCCCTTGGTGGTCACGTACTATAGAGGACTGAATGTTAAAAAAGAAGTTCAAATCACCCTCCTCCTTTTGTCATTTTACAAACGAAATAAAAAAAGTAGCACATAACTCACCATGTCCATAAAAGTCCAATCTATTAAAATGCAAAAATAGTAACAAAAACTAAACTTCAACCCGCAAAAAATGCACCATAATTCTAGACTATAGGTGGAAAAAAAAGGTCATTGGTCGCAGAAAATAGCATTATAGCCCAAAGTTAAGATATAGAGAATGTTTTTGTATTTTTTTCAATAGTACTTAACCATAACAAAAACCCTACATATTTGGTATCACTGAAATCATTCCAATCTGCAGAATACAGAGGCACCTTATTTGTACTAAAAACAAAACTCTGCAAACATGGGAGAAAGCACATTGCTTTTCACATTTCATCCCACTTAAGTTTTGTATTCAGTTTCCCAATACATTGAGTTACCATCAATGGTACCATTTAAAAGTACATCTTGTCTCAAAAAAAAAAAGTAGTTATGGCTTTTAGAAGGCGTGAAGAAAAATAAGGAGTCATATTATTATGATCAGGTGGCAGGAAGGAGTTATTACACCTATTTGAATGTAATAGGATACCTACCAGTGTTAAGCTGACATTCATAATAAACCGCAGCACAGAACTATTGTATTATACCAGTGATCAGGTAACAGCATTGTCAAGTCCCTAAATGAGAATAAAATAAAGTTTAATAAAAATGTACAAAAAAACCCTTCTCCATTCTCCACTTAGAATTCCTTGTTATGTATATAAAAAAAAAGTAAATTTAATTGGTATCGCCACATCAGTAGTGACCAATTTATAAAATTATCATGTTATTTAACCTGCACATTAAACACTGCATCCAATAATCAAGATTTTTTTTTTTATTCTTCCCAACTCCTGTATAAACAAAGATCAAAGTCGTATGAAGCTTAAAATGGTACAAATAAAAATGTTAACTCGTACCACATCACACAAGCCCTCGCACTGCTTCGCTAAAGGGAAAAAAAAGCTTTGGTAAAACAAAAACAAATAATTTTTTTGTGTTTTTCTTAAAGTGTGTTTGTTGTGAAAATTAGTCAAATGTAAGAAAAAAAAAAACCTTACACATTTGGAATTACTCTAACTTAACTGACTTGCAAAATAAAGTTAGTGTAATGTATGCAACTGAGAGAACTATGTAAATTTTTTTCTCTTATTTCTTCCCTCCTCACAAATTAAGTTTTTCAAGACATTATAGGTAACCCAAAAGGGAGCTATCACAAATGCAAATCATCCTAGAAAAGAAAAAGCCCTCATATAGCTACACTACTCACACAAAATTAGGTATATTTGGCTTTTGGTTGATGTTTCAGGATGAATGTAAAATTTATTTTAAATGAGACCATCACTTACCTTTAGAATGCACATATCCAACTGTTCAGTGTTTCAGTACTTTTTGCAAATACAGACAATTAACCCAAATAAAGGGTTAGTACTGCTCCCGAATATCAAAAACACTAAGCCAGATAGGGAAAAAAAAGGATTAAAATATAACTTTTAATGAATATAATGATAAAATCTCACAAAAGGCCAGCAATGACAAACAAAAACATCAAAAAATAACCTATACACCCTACACAGACTAAAAATACCCTAGCCTACTGAAAATAGGGATGTCCGCCCCAATAAGGGCGCTCCTGTCCGGAACCTAACCCTCACATTAATCTTACCCTAATAACCCCTGTCCCAACATGTTTCAATCTTCCCCAGATATCTCAAAGATCTCCTCAGGGGACTGTTTTAAGGGGAGAAAAAGAGGGGTACATACAATGATATAACAAGGGTATGAATAAAGGTGTAGTGGTCTCTCACTATTGCAGCATTAACTGCTGTCTGCGTGGGGCCGTGCAGGCACGGACGCGATACCGGGCGGTGATGTGCGTGGGTTTCCTCGGCGCAGCTTAGACTCACGTTCTGTGTTTCCCGCGAGAGCGGCATCGTCTAATGATACCATGTTATTCTAGGAGGACTTCTAGGAGATCGGCTATCCACTATTTTAGACACCTTCTTTATTCCAAGTGATATTGCCTCATTGGTAAGGTGTTTTTGTATATACGACTACACCCATCTCTAAGGTAGGGGCTGTTTTGTTATTGATACAGTCACACCATAACGGACATTTTGACTGGGTATGAATAGTTGTTATAATATAGTGGATAGTCTACTAGTCCTCTAGTTAGACCACCCTACGTGAGTACTACATATTAGCACAGCACCACAAATGTGCTAGTGTTTATGTTGTATGTTTGGATTTTGGTGTTGGTTTCCCCTTTTTATTTTAGGTTAATTTGGTTGGTGTAATAATTATATTATTAAGTACACCTTTATTCATACCCTTGTTATATCATTGTATGTACCCCTCTTTTTCTCCCCTTAAAACAATCCCCTGAGGAGATCTTTGAGATATCTGGGGAAGATTGAAACATGTTGGGACAGGGGTTATTAGGGGAAGATTAGTGTGAGGGTTAGGTTCCGGACGGGTGCGCCCTTATTGAGCCGGACATCCCTATTTTCAGTAGGCTAGGGTATTTTTAGTCTGTGTAGGGTGTATAGGTTATTTTTTGATGTTTTTGTTTGTCATTGCTGGCCTTTTGTGAGATTTTATCATTATATTCATTAAAAGTTATATTTTAATTTTTTTTCCCTATCTGGCATAGTGTTTCAGTACTTTTTTGCACAACTTGCTGATCTCTGACAAAGATATCAATGGCCAAATTCACAACAGGTGTTTGATATATTAAGGGGATCAATTTGAATTGGGATATAAACAATCCTCGTCATCATGCTGTTTACATTTTGACACCATAAGACCAAGACAACACCTTACTATTGATCAACAGTACCTCGCCATTGTGAGGCTTCAAGCAGGATGCTCTCAGATGGAAGTGGCCACTAAGCTTAGAGTGTCACAGAGTGTCATCAGCCAGTTGCAAGAAGAGATACAGAGAGACTGGAAGGGTCACAGAAAGGCAAAGAAGTGAACGTCCTCTGGCTACAACACACACTGACGACTGCTTCATTGTAAACAATTCCCTGCAGAACTGGATGATGAATGCCACACAACTCCAGTCATGTTTAAGGGAGGTGAGAGACAGCCAAGTGTCACGTCAGACCATTTGTAACCATTTACATCAGCGTAGTCTGCGTGCTATATAACCTGACCACACCACCAGACACAGACCTCATCGTTTTGCATAGGCCAGGGACCATCTGGCCCAACGTGACGCTTGGTTGCTTCTCGCCTCCCTTAAACATGTTTGGACTTGTGTGGCATTCATCATTGGCATGATGAGAAGGACTGTTTAAATCCCAATTAAAATTGATCCCGTAAATGTATTGGGCGATTCAGGAATCAAACACCTATTGTGAATTTTGTCATTAAGCTCCTTGTTAGAGATCAGCAAGTTGTGCAAAAAGTACAGAAACACTGAACAGTTGGACAGGTGCATTCCAAAGTTAAGAGATGATCTCATTTAGTTTATTTAAAAAAATTCTGAGAAATGTTATGTTCATCCGGAAATTTCAACCAAAAGCCGAATATCCCTAACATTTTGTGAGTAGTATAAGTTAATGAAAAAATAAAAAAAAACTATGGCTTTCGAACATTAGAATTAAAAGCAAAAAAAAAAAAATTGCTGGATTTTGGAGGCCAAAAAGGCAGTGTCCTGATGAGGATAAAGGAGGCTGGTTATATGCTCTGTTTAGAGGAATGATGGGCATCTAGTGGGCTCAAGGGATCTTAGTTGGACACTGGTTACACCATTTATTCTGATACAGTCACCGGGAATGGATGTTTATTTCAAGTTTTGAATTATACTTGGAGTTTAATTCCTTTAGAAACCTTATCTTCTAGATTAGGCAGTTTTTCATTCTTGTCGGCTAGCGGCACATACTGTACATTTGCAGTCTGTGTATTTGTACCTGTAAAGTAGACATTATCACTGGCCCATATCCATTCACTGTAATGATAATGTACCTCTTCTGCAATGTTTTCTTTTCACTTTCACATCTGCTGAGCCAAGTAATTTATCTCGGGGGATTAAGATTTGATTTATAGGTTACTAGATTTGTTACAATTTTAGCTTTATACGGTTATGTTTCTGTAGTGGTTTAACATCATTAGTAACATTAACCCAGGGGCGTAACTAGAATTCACAAGGCTCCATAGTAAAATAAGATGGGGTCCCACTACCAAATAACAATATATTAAAACAGAATCGTAGGTAGTAATAACTAGAGGGATAAATAATACCACCATGTATCAGGCAACCCAAATAATAGTACTGGAGAGCGGAAAGCAACCAACTACTTGTTCCTATGAAAAGAAGCAATATCCTTGTCTCTGAGTAGGGGGTCCTTCAACCTCTGGGCCCCATAGCAGCTGCTATGGTTATAGCAACGCCCATGCAGTAACCCCTCACTGACACATGACATACTGTAACTAGCAGTAAGTGTATGGATTGGGCTCATGGGCTGAGTCGGCTCTTTATCCAGCAGCTGTTAATTATAGCAAACACCTTTCCCGTTAGTGGCCAGGATCAGATATAACTCTGTTCCTGGCCATTCACCCACTGACCTAGTCATCGTAGCTGCTAGGAAACAGTACCGTGCTTTATTCTGCCAGCAAATCCCCTTCCTCCCCACATACACATCTGACATGACTGTGCAGTGCTGACCAGCAAGAGGCTGAATAAGGGTTCCAAGGCTTGCCATTTTACCACTCCTATTACATGCTGCCAGATGCCAGTATGTTATATGAGTGCCATTACTGTAAACTTTTCTGCAATATATTAGTATTGCAGAATAGTGTACAAGCTATTGCTCTCCCTATTAGTGAAGTACCCATGGGGAACTGAAGATACAATAAAAAAAATAATTAAAAAGTTTTAAAAATATAGAAAAATATCTCCTCTTGCCATTTCACAAAAAATTCAATAATAAAATCAAACATAAACATCTGATCAGACGCCATAAAAGTCTATTCTATTGAAAATAAACATTATTGATCCTGCATGGTGAACACTGATGAAACAAAAAATTTTGGTTGCTCTGCTCCCCAAAAAATGGTAATAAAAAGTGATCAAAATGTTGCATTTACCCCAAAACGGTGCCAATAAAATTTACATTTCAGAAAAATGAGCCCTCACTCGGGTAGTCTGTAGATGAAAAAGTGAAGTTCTTATTGTCAGTAAATGACGATGCTAAGTAAATAATAAAAAAAGGGTTGTTTTTTTAAGAAGTAATAAAACATAACCAAAACTATAAAAATTTGATAATGCTGGAATCCTATCAGTTTACTTCAGTGTGTCAAGTACAGTGCACAGAGAATGGCATAAAAACAAAACCCACTAAAAAATGGCACTATTGCATTTTCTTTTCTCATTGCAATTGCTTTTTGGTTTCCCAGTATCCTATATGATACAGTAAATGATAACATTAAAAAGTTGTCCTGTAAAAACAGGCCGTCTTACAGCTGTATGAATGGAAAAGTAAAAAAGTTGTGGTTCTTGGAAGGCAGGGAGGAAAAAATGAATGTTTTAAATGAAAATCAGTGTGTCATTAAGAGGTCAATACCACATTTATAATATACAGTATAACTATTCAACTACATTGTTAATATTGTTTTCTCTTAAATCCCCCACCTGCGCATCCAGAAACAGGACTACATTTGTAGATTGGTTGTGCATGGTATTTCAGTTCTGCTGCCTTACCCAGCTGAATGAATGAGCTGCCTTACCCCACACAACCAGTGGGTAAGTGGGGCATGGTTTTTAGAAAAAAACATATGTTTTTGGCATTCTATACTGCCTTTTTAAGATATAGTATAGCATTTACTTTGTGGTTCTACTCAAAACATCAGCAATGGAAGGGGGCCTCTAGCAGTGGGGACTAAACCCCACAAGACTGAGCCATCTTGTCAAGCGGGGAGTATGAAGTTAAGCCAACTCCACACTTGGTGGGTGCCAGTGGTTGTCTGGCAAAGCAAGAAAACACACAAACCTCTCAGATGGCTTTCCTGAGTCTTCATTCTTCTCCCAGTGATGTTTTCTGTGCCAGTCACTGCTTTTCCATTGCTGTGTTTTCACTGTTTTTCTACTTTCCTCCCTCAAAACTGTAATCTCCATGCACAGCCTTATTTCCTGCATCATTCTTCAGTGCTTCTCACCCTCTTTCACTGTCCCTCTACATAACTTCTGGTCAGTTTACATGCTGTATTATAACCTTATATCCCTTATTTTTCCCAGCATAGATTACCTACATGCAAGCTATAATGTAAACATTGTCCTTTCCAAATCCTGCGTCTCACGCTCTTTATCTCTGATGCTACATTCCCACAGCGGATTTACGTAGCAGATTCCAAGGCTTAGGCTAGGTCTACACAGCACAGGTTTTGGGTCTGATTTTCGGCAGATTCAGTATATGGAATCCGCCAAAAATCTGACTGTACCCAGCGCTATGTAGACTTCAATAGAAAATCCGTGCTGTAGTCTACACAGCACGGATGTTTTGCTGAAGAAAACCTAAACGGCCAGCGAGAACATGTTGTATATTCCGCCGGACCGTCAGATTCCTGCAACCCCAATGTACTGGGCCACCAGGAATCCAAAATCTGACTGCCATTTTTTGCATAAAAGCTACGCAAAAAACAGCGGCACGGTCCAGCAATGAGAAAATGCTGTTGGATTTGACGCCATTTTCACTTTGCTCTGAGCCTTACCGTCGCATATCTCTAATGTATTTTATTGCCCTGTATTTTGCCCCATTGCTTGGTTACCGGACGTGCTTTTTTTTTTTTTTTGGGGGGGGTGTATGCATTTGTAAGCTTTTAGTAGATATTAACTATTTTTGTTATGGTTCTATGCAAACAACAAAAGCAATTGGCGTATTTATATACTTTATATGTAATATATAAAAATATATAATATATTTATATATCACGATAAATCATTTATTTACTGTATTGTTCATGTTATAGTTACAGAGATACCAGATGTGCCCTTGTTATTTACAGTTTATTTTTTTTAATTTTTAAGAAGAATATTAATTATGTTATACTTATTTTATGGTCTTATTTTTTTTTACTAACTTTATGGAAAAAAGTGTATGTTATTTTTATTTACCTGTAAGGGATCGTTTACTCGGCACTGGGCAAATACCAGTCGGAAATCCTGACTGGTATTTGCTCTGTTTAGGGACCGTGTAAATGGCCACAGGGGAACGGCTTTTCTCCACAGTTTGTGGAGAAAAGCCCTCCCCCTTCGCATTGACAGGTTCATGTTCCGCCCGAAAACCGGGCGGAAGAATGAAAAAGTTCAATCTTTTTCGGACCGCCGGCGGTGTAAAAAAACATCCGGCAGAAAATTCGTGCAATGGGGACTGCTGCACGGGTTTTCCATAAAGGTCCGTGATAAAGTTTGACAGCCGGTTTACAGACCATTCAAGACCGGCTGAAAAACCTGCTGTGTGGACAAGGCCTAATGTGCTGTTACATATATAGATGAGGTTTTTATGTAGTTGTTCATAAATAAGAATGCAGCCTGTGATTGGATACTGAGGGTATGTTCACATGGCTGATTCGGACCTTTATTTTTCAGCGTCCAAATCAGTTGAAATACTCATCTGAAAACTGCCTCATATATAAGTATTTGAGGTTTTTGACATGGTCTTTATTCTGGCGTTCAAATTTTGTGCCAGGGAGATTTTTGGCCGAGAATCCATGTTTTGATTACTGTTTTGAAGCTCTCTATTGTTTCTTATGGGCAGTTTACGTGTTGAAACCGCCTCAAGAATTGACATGTCATTTATTTTTCAACGTTGGAAATAATTGAGTAAACACCTGTGTTGTATGAACGATGACGCAGTTTTACAGAGGAATCAATGAAACTGAACTAGAGGCTTTTTATAGTCGTGTTTTGATTTGGGGGGGGGGTGAATTGCACTAAAATTCGTCCAAACAGCCATTTTGAAATATACCTTACCTTTTACTGCTTTCTGCCTGGTAAACAAAACATCGTTTTTAACTACTTAGATGCCATAGTCAGTGTCTAAGTCGTTAAATGGAAGCTCCCTTCTGCCCGTTAATTGAGGGTTGTCGCACATCTAAGCTGGTATCCAGGAGCAGATGGCCACTTCCATCTCCCAATCACCCCCCTCTATATAAATTCAGTACACCACAATTACTGACAGTCTAAATAAAATTAACATGTCATTTATGCTGCATTGTGAACTTCATAACAATGTAACACAAAAAATGATGGCACAGTTGCATTCTTTTCTCATTTTCAAAGCGGTAACTCACTTCAAAAAATTTATGGCTATTACAGAAGCCTTGATTTATTTAACTGACCTCCCTAAAAAATGTGGTCAAAAAGTCATATTTACTCCAAAAATGAAACCTACAAAAACGATAGTTTACCCTGGGGAAAAACGGCCATAACCAACCCCCTGTTTAAATAAGAAAAATAAAAAAAAAAATGGGTTTTGATGATTGAACCCCCTATTTTGTTTGTTTTTTTCCTTTTAATTTTTTTTAAAAGGGAGTAAAAAAAAAAAAAAAACGTTTAGATTTTTTTTCGCTAACGGACAACCTGGAAAAAAAGCCAACATGTAGGCTTCATGTATGAAAACTGTCCCGGTTAAGGGCTTTCTTTGGGGGGACCCAAGCAACCAATCAGAGTGCCCCTTTCATTTCAATAGTGCCGCAAAAATGAGAGGGGGGGGGGGCTCAGATTGGTTGCTAATGATAACAAAGAAAGTCTAAAACATAGACAGTTTTCATACAAGTCCCTTGTAATTTTTACTGCACAATGAATTACAAAAAGGGAAATCAAAAAGCAATAGTGTTTTTTTTTTTTTTTTTTTTTTTCAATTGACAATTTTTTTTGGTCTCTCAATATATTACATGGTACATTAAATGGTATCATTAAAAATACAACTTTGTCCCCCCCCCCAAAAAAATAAATTTCATGGGTTTGTGAACTGGGACACAAAGTTATGACTCTAGGAAGGAACATGGTAAAAACCATTTATACCAATTCATTTGGTCCCCCCAAATGCCAAAATAGGGCGCAGGAAAGTGATTCCTTGCATTCGTTTAGCACAGGGTACTACGCCTACTAAGTAACTAAATAGGAATAATGGTGGAATAATTATTACTAATATGGGTATTTCAGCAGCTCCTTCACTGTGTAGTTACTTGTATGACTGTTTTTCTCTAGAGGATGTTATGTGGTTTAATGGTTAAAAAAAACCAGTAGAAAGATGAGACAGAAGGAGGTGCGAGCAGCTGTGCAACACTGCTGGTGTAGTAATACTGGAGAAGTTGTGTTCCTTAACCCCTTAAACCGAACGCCTGAAAAGTAGTTTAATGGACCAAAAACATTTTTTCAGTTTTTGCCTCCTTGCGTTTCAACAGTTGTAACTTTTTTATTTTTTCAATGACGCAGTTGTATGAGGCCTCGTTTTATTCGAGACAAGTTGTACTTTATGGGGAAATAGTTTAAGTTCACTTATAAATAATTGCAGTATTTTTTTTTTTTTTTACAATACCATTCACCTTTCACACTTAAATAGCTTGTTAGATTAATTCTACAGTTATTACGGTCATGTGGATACCAAATATATGTAGTTTTTTTTGTGCGTGTAATTTATGCACATTATTTTTTTATTAAATATTTATTTTTATTTTTATTTATTTTTTTTATTCTTTTTTTTACACTTTTTATGTTTTTTTTTTACTTTTTTTTTTTTTTTTAAACTCCCATGAAGGGAGAACTGTTTAATATTTTTTTTACATTTATTTTTTTACACTTAGTAATGTATTAGCATATTCATATATGCTAATACATTCTAATCTGTGTCAGTCTGACACAGGCAGTGATCTGGACAGCACATAGTGCGTCCTAGTCACTGGCTTCATACACAGACAGCTCTGGGGCCACTCTAGGTCCCCAGAGCTGACTGTGCAGCCGTTCCCCGAGCTCTGTCGGGTCACCGGGTGTTCCGTTCATCCAACAGAGCAGGGGAACCCTTTGATTGCGCTGCGGTAACGCGCCCGCCGCAATCAAAGGGTTAAAGCACCGGGTTGCGGAGGTTTCCTCCGCTACCCGGTGCTCGCAGAGGGGATGCTCTGGGATCGGGCTGTGTAGTACAGCCCGATCCAGCGCAATTGCGGGCTGGCGCGCAAACCCCAATGTCTGCAGCGACGCTAAAGACATCGCTGCAGACGAACGACCCGCACGCGACATCTAAAGTCGGCGGGCGGTCGTTAAGGGGTTAAACTACTTTATCATGGATCCCGGAGGTTAAATGCACTGTGTGGTAGTCACATGGCTGACATTTTGTTTAGTCCACAGTCATTTCATGGAAGTTCTGACTTGACTGGAAAGTGGACTATACTATATTTTTTTCTAGATAGGGGCCAACTGTATTGGTATAAAAGAGTACAGGAACAGAATTTGTCATACACATATAGTAGAAAAATGTATAATTTCCTATGATATACTAGTACATAATACATAAAAACATGGAGGAGGTTTATTTCCATGATCAGTTTGAATTTAGAGAACTAGAAATCCTAAAATGTAAACCCCATTAATCTCACTGCACAAAACTCATTCTTCTGAGGCAATCAATTACAGGTATGTATACTAATGATCTTTCTTTTTTTCCAGCAGTCTCCCTAATCTGTTATTAATGAACTTCATCTGAACACATAGCAACCATCATATTGTGTCTATGGTGACTCGCAATCCAGTACTTATACCTACAGTTACTATATGTGTAAGGTGGAGGACCAGGCAGGCAGGGCCGCCATCAGAAATTTCAGGGCCCCATACAGGTGAAGCATCTGCCCCCCCCCATGTCAACCCCGCCCCCGCGTCAACCCCACCCTCTGCCAACCCCATCACCCCCCGCCCGCCCACGTCAACCCCACCCTCTGTCAACCCCATCGCCCCGCCTCACTCAGACACAGTCCCCCCCAGCCTCACTACAACATCCCCCATCACTACGTCCGCCCCCACTCACACACAGTCCCCCCCAGCCTCACACACACAGCCTCCCCCAGCCTCTCACACACCCACAGCCTCACACACACAGCCTCCCCCAGCCTCACACACCCACAGCCTCACACACACAGCCTCCCCTCCCCCAGCCTCTCACACACAGCCTCCCCTCCCCCAGCCCTCACACACACGCCTCCCCTCCCCCAGCCTCCACACACAGCCTCCCCTCCCCCAGCCTCACACACAGCCCTCGCCCTCCCCCAGCCTTCACACACAGCCTCCCCTCCCCCAGCCTCTCACTACACACAGTCTCCTCCCCGCCCTCACACACACACACGCCTCCCCCACCTCTCACACACACACACAGCCTCCCCCAGCCTCTCTCACACGCACAGCCTCCCCCAGCCTCTCACACATACAGCCTCCCCCAGCCTCTCACACACACAGCCTCCCCCAGCCTCACACACACACAGCCTCCCCCAGCCTCACACACACACACAGCCTCCCCACCCTTCACTCATTCACACACACAGCCTCCCCCAGCCTCTCTCACACACACACACACAGCCTCCCACCCGCCACCCACCGCCTCCCCCCTTCACACACACAGCCTCCCCAGCCCACACACACAGCCCCAGCCTCACACACACACACAGCCTCCCCACCCCCAGCCTCTCTCCACACACACAGCCTCCCCCCACACACACACACAGCCTCCCCCCCCGCCTCTCACACACACACACACACAGCCTCCCCCAGCCTCACCACACAACAACACACAGCCTCCCCAGCCTCTCACACACACACAGCCTCCCCCAGCCCTCTCACCCACACACACACAGCCTCCCCCAGCCTCTCTCACACACACAGCCTCCCCAGCCTCTCTCACACACACAGCCTCCCCAGCCTCTCTCTCACACACAGCCTCCCCCAGCCTCTCTCACACACACAGCCTCCCCAGCCTCTCTCACACACACAGCCTCCCCCAACCTCTCATACACACACAGTCTCCCCAGCCTCTCTCACACAAAGCTTCCCCCAGCCTCTCTCACACACATACAGCCTCCCCCCAGCCTCTCACACACACACATACAGCCTCCCCCAGCCTCTCTTACACACACACAGCCTCCCCCAGCCTCTCTCACACACACACATACAGCCTCCCCCAGCCTCTCTCACACACACATACAGCCTCCCCCAGCCTCTCTCACACACACAGCCTCCCCCCACCTCCTCTCTCTCACACACACACAGCCTCCCCCAGCCTCTCTCTACACACACACACACAGCCTCCCCCAGCCTCTCTCTCACACACACACCCACAGCCTCCCCCAGTCTCTCTCTCCACACATACAGCCTCCCCACCCCCAGCCTCTCTCTCACACACATCAGCCTCCCCCCCCAGCCCTCTCACACACACACTACAGCCTCCCCACCCCCAGCCTCTCTCACACACCCACAGCCTCCCCCAGCCTCTCTCACACATCACTCCCAGCCCTCTCACCCACAGCCTACCCAGCCTCTCTCACTCACACACAGCCTCCCCCAGCCTCTCTCACACACACACAGCCTCCCCGTCCCACAGCCTCCCCCATCTCTCCACACAAACAGCCTCCCCCAGCCTCTCTCACACACACACAGCCTCCCCCAGCCTCTCTCACACACACACAGCCTCCCCAGCCTCTCTCACACACACACAGCCTCCCCAGCCTCTCTCACACACACACACACAGCCTCCCCCAGCCTCTCTCACACACACACTCCCACACACACACACACTCCCCCTCCCCCAGCCTCTCTCACACACACACACAGCCTCCCCACAGCCTCACACACACACACAGCCTCCCCCAGCCTCTCTCACACACACACACAGCCTCCCCCAGCCTCTCTCTCACACACACACACAGCCTCCCCCAGCCTCTCTCACACACACACAGCCTCCCCCAGCCTCTCTCACACACACACAGCCTCCCCAGCCTCTCTCACACACACACAGCCTCCCCCCAGCCTCTCTCTCACACACACACAGCCTCCCCCACCCCCCTCTCTCTCACACACACACAGCCTCCCCCCAACCTCTCTCACACACATCCAGCCTCCCCCAGCCTCTCTCACACACATACAGCCTCCCCAGCCTCTCTCACACACATACAGCCTCCCCCAGCCTCTCTCAAACACATACAGCCTCCCCCCAGCCTCTCTTACACACACATACAGCCTCCCCCAGCCTCTCTTACACACACACACACATACAGCCTCCCCCAGCCTCTCTCACACACACACATACAGCCTCCCCTCCCCCAGCCTCTCTCACAACACACACTACAGCCTCCCTCCCCCACCTCTCTCTCTCACACACACACACAGCCTCCCCCAGCCCGCCTCACTCACAACACACCCAGCCTCCCTCCCCAGCCTCTCTCTCTCTCACACACACACAGCCTCCCCCAGCCTCTCTCACACACACACAGCCTCCCCCAGCCTCTCTCACACACACATACAGCCTCCCCACCCCCAGCCTCTCTCTCACACACACACACAGCCTCCCCCAGCCTCCCCCAGCCTCTCTCACACACAAACAGTCTCCCCAGCCTCTCTCACACACATACAGCCTCCCCAGCCTCTCTCTCTCACACAGCCTCCCCCAGCCTCTCTCACACACACACAGCCTCCCCCAGCCTCTCTCACACACATACAGCCTCCCCAGCCTCTCACACATAGCCTCCCCACCCCCAGCCTCTCTCACACACATACAGCCCATCCCAGTGTCACACACACACACAGACCCCCCACCCTCACACACACAGAGCCGACCAGCCGCTCGCTCTCTACATCCCTCTCTGTCCGCCTTTTCTCCAGCGTCTTGTGTGATCGCCCGTCGTGTCCACGCTCCTCCCTCTGCCAGCAGTAGTCATTGAAGCCCCGCCCACAGGCAGAGAGGGCGGGGCCGACTCTAATCACAGGAAGCTGGAAGGAGGTGACAGAGGCTGCTGTAGCTGTAAGTAAATAGCGCCGCCCTTCACAAGACGCAGAGCCGCACGGGCCCCTCCTCACACAGAGAAAGAGGAGGGCCCAGCTGCTCCGGTCACAGCGCGGGAGTGCGTGCATGTCATCGCTGTGACCGGACACGCAGCGCGGGCCCGCCCCCTCAGCTCGTGGGCTCCCCAGACATACACAGCGGCGCAGCAGCCGCACTCATCATGGTACAGAGAACAGCCATAGGCCTGTTCTCTGTACTATTACTAATGAAGCAAGGGGCGGTACCTGCCGGTGGTGGCGGGCCCCCCTTGCTTCTCAGACTGCCCGGGCCCCATACGGGAGTACTGCCTGTACCCCCCTAATGGCGGGCCGGCAGGCAGGGGACCCCTGTGTGGTGTAGAGGGGGTATGTGGATGTCAGACCTATCGATGTGGGCTTGCTGGGATGTATAGTGCACCGGTGCTGGAAATTCAGTCACAGAGATTTCTCAGTTTGGGTCTTGCAGGATTTACTCACGGTACCAAGCTTAATACCACATTACACTTCACAGGTAAGCAGTTTGCTTAAGGAGAACTGTGCCTAAAGTGAGAGTGCAATTTCTCCCTTGGATATTCCTCTCTCGAACTCGGCAGCCTCTCTCTCTAACAGATCTACTATATAACACTCAGTCCCTCATTGGCGCCTCACTCTTTGAGAAAGGGTGCCAGTCGAAGGCTTATGTTTCCACACAATAGCTATTAGCACTCTTTGCAGTGATCACGCACACACTTGAAACCCCTAGGACATCCACAAATGCTCACTTTCCCCATTTTCCAACTGTTGCACCCAAAGTACAGTACAGACTAGCGGTAAGCCTAACAATGCCCCAAAGGTAGACTAAATCTTCTGACTTCTCTCTCACGTTGTCCCTTGGACAATACCACATTCTGACCTTCATGACTCCCTGTGCTGGTCTTTCATTCTCTTTCCCTTCTCCTGTCTACCTGCATCTGCTCCTTCTCTCTCCTCTCCACTGTGAGCACTTTCCCACTGGAATGGAGAAGCCTGACCTGGTCCACAGCCGGCTTGTGGCCAAGTGACCCTTTCCTGGACAACTGGAACTTAAACTCTGTAACTGTCTGTTTAACAAACTCTGACTTCCTATCTGACTGCAGCACATGGCAGACCCTGCTTATAACTGTGTGACCTGCAGGCCAGGCCATGCTTTCTCCCTATATCCTCATAAGCCGAGTCAGTTAATCCCTGCAAAACTGTACACACAATTTACAATACATATATGCAGCATTACACATTAAACTTTATACCATCACTTTTCATAGTGGGTAGTCTCACCCCCTACATACGTAAGTAGTCTTCCCATAAAATTCCAGGGAATGCACAAGACACCTGTGTCTTTAAAATAATGTATTCTAAAAGGGTCATGGGAAAAGAGCTGGGACCCTGCAGCACCCTCTATTGGATATAGCATTCCTCAAGTCACATCCGAATCACTGAGCCTAGCAATGTGAAAGGGATTGATAACGCCATGCTAGTTTGTTTATCTGCAGACAGCTACAGTATTTTGGGGAATTGCTGACTGGCTATGTGAGAGGCAATGAGTGTGACAATTCCCTGAAACAGCTGTCTACAGATAAACAAACTGGCATGGCTACATGATTCGCTTTAACACTGCAAGGCTCAGTGAGTCGGATGTGACTTAAAGAATGGTACATCTAATGGACGGCGCTACAGAGTCCCAGCTTTTTTCCTGTGAGCCTTTTAAAACACTTAAATTTCAGTGGAACATACAAGGCATTAAGGCTCAGTCTACACGGCAAATGTCAAAACGCCGCCCAAAATCCGATGGCATTTTGACACTTGCAGGAACGGGGTTTTTTTGCCACAGGTTTGTGAAAGAGCCGCAGTTAGGTTTGGGATTTTCTGTTGGCCTTGTACATTCAATGTACGGATCGACAGCAAATCCAAGCAGAATCTGGCAGAATATGCAACATGTTGCATATTCCACTGGATTTTACACCCGATGGTAAAAGATTCGTGCTGTATGGACTACAGCACGAATTTTCATTGCTGTTCATGCAGCACAGTGTACTGTTGGATTTTCAGCGGATTCAAAATACTGAATCCAAAGAAAATCTGACGGTAAAGCTATACCATGTAGACATAGCCTAAGACTCTACACACTGACATGGTCCTTCTCCCTAATGAGATACCTTACCCCTTTTGAGCCTGTAAAGTCACAGCAATGTATATTTCATGCAACTAATTAATGAAGTATGATATAAAGAAAACAAACAAGTGCCCAAAGTCGGTCTTTTTTTTTTGTACTATGGTGCTTGGCAATCAGAACGCAAGTATTTATATACTACTAGTTTCTGAAGGTCCTGAACACACTGAGGTGACTGTCACATAGGCTGTAGTAGTTTCTTGAATGGAAGGTGTTTAACCAGACTGTTTCATGGGATAGTAGCTTCCAGACTCTCTGTCTTATACAATTTGCTCAGTCTGATCCTGAGTCACATTTACAGAAGCAGTTAAACTACTCGTGTGTTGATCTGACAACCCTTTTCTCATAGCTTAGATCTCACTGTGTCCCAAGGACCAGCTGCCTAAGGGAAGCAAAGCTCGAACATTCAAGGACGCAGAATATCGTGCTTCTCCTTTTGCCACTTTTTAATACAAAACACCCAACATGATTAGACAAGTGTGAAACCTTAATATTAAGAGATGAGCCCCTTTGATGAGGCTGATTTTGTTAATATATTTGTAAAGAGATTAGGACAAATAGCTATTTCGTTTCAATAACAATAGTAAAATATTAATTGTCAATATACAGAAACGTAACTAATGAATTAAGAACTCCTTGATTGTAGCATATGAAAAACAACAATTCACTGCATCAAAATTACTTGACTAAAAAAATAACTTTTAATAGATATATTCAATAAAACAACACTAATCCCTATTTTCAACACAAGTGATATACTACCACTGGTATCAAAATCAATACATTTCACATGTATAAAGTATGGTGGGTGTTTCCCCCTACTCGCAATTTGATGGGCACCATTCACAGGGCTATGATATGGTCCAAATGCGTAGACAATATCTCAGATTACAGTAGTCCCAATATGATTCACAGACCTATCCTTACCCTATGTATCCCTATAGAAACCATACAAAGCCCTTAATCTATGGGTCCCCAACTACCAATGACTATAAATCTACACTCACCGGCCACTTTATTAGGTACACCTGTCCAACTGCTCGTTAACACTTAATTTCTAATCAGCCAACACATGCGGAACTCAGTGCATTTAGGCATGTAGACATGGTCAAGACAATCTCCTGCAGTTCAAACCGAGCATCAGTATGGGGAAGAAAGGTGATTTGAGTGCCTTTGAACGTGGCATGGTTGTTGGTGCCAGAAGGGCTGGTCTGAGTATTTCAGAAACTGCTGATCTCCTGGGATTTTCACGCACAACCATCTCCAGGGTTTACAGAGAATGGTCCGAAAAAGAAAAAACATCCAGTGAGCGGCAGTCCTGTGGGCGGAAATGCCTTGTTGATGCCAGAGGTCAAAGGAGAATGGGCAGACTGGTTCGAGCTGATAGAAAGGCAACAGTGACTCAAATAGTCACCCGTTACAACCAAGGTAGGCAGAAAGAGCATCTCTGAACGCACAGTACGCGAACTTTGAGGCAGATGGGCTACAGCAGCAGAAGACCACACCGGGTGCCACTCCCTTCAGCTAAGAACAGGAAACTGAGGCTCCAATTTGCCCAAGCTCATCGAAATTGACAGTAGAAGATTGGAAAAACGTTGCTGGTCTGATGAGTCTCGATTTCTGCTGCGACATTCGGATGGTAGGGTCAGAAATTTGGCGTCAACAACATGAAAGCATGGATACATCCTGCCTTGTATCAACGTTCAGGCTGGTGGTGGTGGTGTCATGGTTGTGGGGAATATTTTCTTGGCACTCTTTGGCCCCTTGGTACCAATTGAGCATCGTTGCACACGCCACAGCCTACCTGAGTATTGTTTGCTGACCATGTCCATCCCTTATGACCACAATGTACCCAACATCTGATGGCTACTTTTCAGCAGGATAATGCGCCACGTCATAAAGCTGGAATCATCTCAGACTGGTTTTCTTGAACATGACAATGAGTTCACTGTACTCAAATGGCCTCCACAGTCACCAATCTCAATCCAATAGAGCATCTGTGGGATGTGGTGGAACGGGAGATTCGCATCATGGATGTGCAGCCGACAAATCTGCGGCAACTGTGTGAGGCCATCATGTCAATATGGACCAAAATCTCTTCCAGCACCTGGTTGAATCTATGCCACGAAGAATTGAGGCAGTTCTGAAGGCAAAAAGGGGTCCAACCCGTTACTAGCATGGTGTACCTAATAAAGTGGCCGGTGAGTGTATATAACTTATATTATGAAAAAGCACCTAAAGTCCGGACGAGTTTCCCCTTCAATCCAGAGGGTTCATCAGGGGACAAAACACACTTAAGGTGTATGGGGCAACTTATATAAGACAGTCATCTTATTGATAATGTAAACCTTAGTCCAATGTGATAACCTGTGACATCCTCTGATGTTGGGAGGCAGAGATATTTTCTCCATCTCCCCTTAAATAATGTAGCCTGCTCTCCTATACCATACTGATGCACATGTGAAAGTTGCGATACAGCTTCCTGTTTTCCGAATGTCCGGTAAATGGAACGCCTTGCACTAAACTGTACTAAAGAATAGAATGCATAAACAGTTTATAAGGGATTCCCAAGAGTTTAAAGAGGGCAAGGCCTATCAGTTCCTAAGGGTGAACACTAAATCAAGTGGGGATATCACGTTTTCTGACACCGAGTCCTCCGATACACATTTTAGCAGATTCCAGAACTCTAGGAACAGGAATCGTTTCCATGGTAGAGGTAAACTAAGATGGGATAGAGTACCTCAGCATTGTTTGAGAGGAGAACATACATCCTCTCGCTAATAATCTATGCCTTCGTCCTCTGTTCATTTTTAGGGAGGGGAGGCAGGGGTGTCCCCCCCCCCCTTATGATCTGGGGAAACAATCCAATCAATAGGCCTGAATCACAGTCAGATTATCAATATTTCAGGAATAGCTCTAACGAAAGAGCAGCTAAGCATTCTATCTAGGGGCTTGATATTTGTCTTACTGACAAGATTCAATGAATTTACTTGGGTAAAGGATCTTCATCTATTTGCCCGTAGACTGAGATGGCATAAATTTTTAAAAATTAAGGATTGTCAGGAATGTCTTGCATTAAGCATTGGGGATGGAGATCGTGAAGGTTTATATACTCTAGTGTCTCTATTGGATGTGGTTGAAACATCAATGTCATATACAAATCTCAGGGCCAGAATGCCCCTACATTTCGAAACTCCAGAGATGGATCTGTTTGTTAGAGTGGTTACTGATGAACTTCTAAATACAATCAGGATGCCATACCAAAATAATCTATCTAGAGAAGAAATGCAGGCTTTACTTAAGCTGGAGAGTGAAAAATCCCTCATTATTAAACCATCGGATTAGTAGGGCAATATATAAGTCATTATTTTATGACAAATATTTAGATATGTGTAATGAATTATTGAAAGATAGAAAGTGCTATGCTGTACTGCCCTCAAGACCCTACAGAGGTATATTCGAATGAACTCAAATTCCTATTAAGGCCCTCAATGATGATTTCATTTCACAGATGGAGAGCAGGCTTGTGATGCCATCCAATCCACAGGTCCTGTCCTTTTATGTTTTATCCAAAGTACACAAGGGTCTCTCCCTTATTAAAGGAAGACCGATAGTATCAGATGTTAATTCCATTTCTCAGAATGTGGGGGTTTACATAGATCGTGTCCTTCAGGAATTTGTGGTGAGTCTTCCATCGTACATGCATGACACCTCAAACCAGTTAAAGAGACTGGAGGATAGAGTGGTTGATTCTTCTGTTCTCTTGGCATCAATTGATGTCGAGGTCCTGTAAAGCAGCATCCCACATCAGTATGGAATATTTGCTGTAAAGTACTTCTTGGATACAAGAGGGGCACACCATCAACATCACAGCATTTTTTTCAACTTTTAGAGTACATTCTGAGGCACAATTATTTTGTGTTTAACCAATGCACCTTCCACCAGCTCCGGGGTAAGGCTATGGGGATCCCATGCGCTCCCACATATGCTAACTTGTTCCTGGGCTGGTGAGAGGCCATCCTGGTCTTCCAACCAGAGGCTGATGAATGGCTCCACTGGATTTTTGTCACGGTCTGGTAGCAGATCCACTGGACCACCGCAAGCGATGGTGGAAGCCCGCGCCAGGGAGCGGAATCTAAGTAGGTCCCGGTATTCACCAGAGCCCGCCGCAAAGCAGGATGGACTTGCTGCGGCGGGAGTCTACCAGGTTGCTTCCAGTGGCAGGACTTGCTTGCTGTGGCGGCCAAGGGTAAGCATGGTACAGAATCGTCAGGCAGGCTCGTAGTCGGGGACAGGCAGGAGGTCAGGTCAGGTGGCTGAGGTTCGTGAACGTGGACGGACAGAAGGTCAGGGCTGGCGGCAAGATTCGTAGTCGGTAAACGTAGGCTCGAGGTTTGGTACATGGTAGACAGGAATAGGCAAGACTAGGAATGCTTTCTCCGAAGGAATATACACCAAGGATGCGGCAAGGCTACCAGGAAGGGGCCGGACTTAAAAAGGAGCAGTGCCCGGCCATGACCAATTACCGGCGCACCGTCCCTTTAAATTTCAAACTGCTGGCGCGTGCGCCCTAGGGGCGGAGCCACGCGCCACGGGATGGAGACAGGCTGAGCAGGAGTGTGGCCGGGTAAGTGAACACCGGCGGGGACAGGAGGGTGAGCTGACCCGACGTGCGGGACGAGGCTCCGCTAGGTGTCCGGGCACGGATGTGCCTGCGACCCGGGACGAGGGTTGCAGGGGCATCCGTGACAATTTTATTCTGGGGGAGATACAGTGATGATATCTTCAACCTCTGGGAGGGGACCAGGGAATTGTTTGAGGCCTTCGTGGCACAAAGGGCCAGTATTTTTGGACTAGGAGGAGCTGTTCAAGGTTAAGTGAGTTTAGGGGCGAGTCCCGGAGTTTATAAGATCACTTCCTGAATAGAGATTACCTACAGGAGGTATTGGGAACAGCATATCTCCATGCCAAGCCCAGACTTGATGATCATCAAATGCAAGTTAAACAGGCCCGGATTATTGCTACTTTTGATAAAAGATCTTTTTTTAAATAAGGGGCATTCTTAAGAAATATTGGCATAGCCTTTTGACAGATAAAGAACTCAAGGGCTTTAATCTTCCTTAACCCCTCATAACCTATTGGTGGGGCATTCCCTTAGAGAAAGGTAAGTGAGGAGTCACTTTGTGTCACCAATTTCGAATGGTACAACATGGCTGGACAGAAAACTACTTGGCATGTTTAGGCACGGCACGGTACTAACTGCATAGCATGCCCACTGCTTCAACAGGGTAAGCTGTTCAGAAGTGCCTCTAATGGTAAGGATTTCTCCATTAGGGATTTTGCAAATTGTAAAACGTAAGAAATAGTGTTCTTATGTACCTGCCCCTGTTCAAAAAGTTACATTGGCAAAACCAAAAGGTAACTATGTACAAGAATCGATGATCATATATCACACATAGGAAGAACACTCTAGTAGCACCTCATATTCATGAATTTCACTGGGGGGGAGATTACAAGACCTTACGTTTTAACATGATTGAGGTGATTTTGCCATCCATTCGTAAGGGCAATTGGGGCAATAGAATTTGCCGTAAGGAGACAGAGTGGATTTCCTGAATGGAAAGTCTTCAACCACATGGCCTAAATGAAGCACTTTTGTTTAATTGTTTAATTTAATTAATTTTTCTGATGGTTTGTACATATTTAGGTAGGAGCTATTAAAACGTTGAAAACGTCAGACTATCTATCTGTACATGAAGTGATCCAAGTACCCCTTTCATGATTATCGTCCTATGTGGATCATTTACATTCCACTATGGATCCACGGGGCATTAATCCCCTTTTAAATGTGGTACATTCTGGAGGACCTCCATCCCCGTTTTCAGCATGTGGATTATAGCTGAAGGGCATTTTATCCCCATTAGCTTTGGGGATATTTTAGCCACAAAACAACAGACATATTTCTTATGATGGCCAGATGCTATTTGTGATTGTTTTCTAGTATGTCAGCATTTATTCGTGGCTATGCGGCAATTGGCAACTATCCTGCATGAAATTCAGTTTATCTACATTAGTTATCTTGAAGGAGATGCTGTATTGTGTGAACTCACGCATATGCATTGATCACTTTGAAGCTGGCACTATGATGCGGAAGTTCCCAGTCATTGACTTCCGAACATGTGCAGGCCGGTAAACTGGACATCGCATTGTTACTTTAACATGTACGCCGCTATGGTGTAGGGGAGGAGGCTACAGTATTTAAGGGAGAGAATGTCTCTGCCTCCCAACATCAGAGAATGTCAAAGGTTATCACATTGGACTAAGGTGTACATTATTAATAGGGCAACTGTCTTATATAAGTCGACCCATACTCCTTATGTATGTTTTGTAACACATTTTTGTCCCCTAATGAACCTTCTGGATTAACGCGTCGGGACTCAAGTTTCTTTTTCACAGTATAAGGTATATTGATTTATAGTCATTGATAGTTGGGGATCCATAGAATAAGGGCTGTATAGGGTTTCTTTAGAGTGGAGCGCACTTATCGGGGCGATTACCCCGCTATATAGGCAGGGTGAAACATAGGGTAAAGATAGGTCCATGAATCATATTGGGACTACTGTAATCCGAGAAATCCATATCCATGTTTTTGAACCATATCATGACCCTGTGAATGGTGTCCAAACCGTGAGTAGGGTGACACACCCACCATACTTTATACATGTGATATGTATTGATTTTGATACCAGTGGTAGTATATCACTTGTGTTGAAAATAGGGATTAATGTTCTTTTTTTGAGTATATCTATTAAAAGTCATTTTTTAGTCAAGTAATTATGATGCAGTGAATTGTTGGCAACAACTTGACAGAGATTATTGATTGTTTTGCAGTCTGCATATGAAAAGCAACCATTAGGAATCTCACAGTAGTCTCCAATCTTAAAAATGTGTACAAACTTTTGTTTCAAGCCCAGAGGGCCAGGTGTATTTGGGTCTGAACTGCTCCAGGCAATATCAAAAAGCACCAAACTAAAATAAAAAGCAATGAATACCTTACTTTTTTTAACTTTGGTGAAATGCGCTTTTTCTTATGTTATCTTGCATAGGCCAGCGAGTACATGATTGGCACAAATTAACCGGTTGAGATCGGTGAGTATGTTTGTATTTAGTTCTACCTAGAGGCAATGTATGAATCCAATATCAAACTAGAAACTACTTACCCATTTCATTTGTATGAGATACATTTGCTCAGTAGGCCCAAGTGATCAATATAATACATACAAGACTAGAGAGTAGTCCAGATACACGGTGGATCAGGGCTTTAACTATTGGACCTTAGTACTAGTGGACCCAAAGTCCGCTCTGCTACATAAGAATATACCAGTAGCATAAGTGGGGACTTTGATACAGAACCTACATTGGAGCTGAAGAGCTTCAAGCTACCCCTCTTAAAAAAAAATCAACTGCAATACATATTTTTCCTAAAAATTCTTGAACGGTTTCTTGTCCCTGCTATAACACTCTTTGTTTCTAGGAGAGTGTCCTCCAGCTGGATGGCCAGTTTAAGCCAGCAGTGCTCTGAAGATATCACATTCGCACTTGGTGTTCATGTGACAACAAAAGATGGAAGGGAGAGACATGAACCGTACATCCTCACACTAAACGTTGATCTAATTCTTCTCAGTAAAACGTAACAAAAAATGAACAGGAGGTTCTTAGCATACTTTTTGATCAAAACGTATAGGCCCACTTGCCACTTCACGGGTTAATGCCCTGCTCTTTTCAGTTTACTTGCAGGGAGCCCAAGGAAAGGTAAGCTGTGTCAACCTTTCCTTTTTTTGGTGGCGGTGCTGTATGGTGGCCATTGTTGCTGTGCTAGTGTGGTGGTGCAGCCCAAATCAGGGGGCTAGGTCTGGCAGCAGTGGTGCTGTTGGGCCACTGGGCTGTGCCCCTCATCTGTGTGGCTTTTGCTGCGGTGGTGGCCGCCATGCAGTGCTGCCCCCATTTAGTTTAGGGACCCACTTTAAAGAGGTCGCTGTGAAGTGGCAAGTGGGCCTATACGTTTTGATCAAAAAGTATACTAAGAACCTCCTGTTCATTTTTGTAAAGTTTTGCTGATAAGCATTAGATCAACGTATAGTGTGAGGATGTGCGGTCCATGTCTCTCTCTTCCTAGTTTGACAATAAATGATAGTGGCATCAGGTCTCAATGAATAAGTGGCAGTTGGAAATACTTAGGGAATCATCAGTAGGAACAGTTGTGATAATCCTCTGTTGTAGTACTGCAATTATCCCACACTTTTGGGCAGAGTGAAAGAAACTTAACAGTTGGAAACCTCTAACTGTATAGTCGACTCATAATATTTTTTATCCTCTTCCCTTGCTCTGGTTGTCCCAAGTGACAATGCTGTAGTGTATTCTACAATGCTCCAGGGCTTTATGGCATGCCCTTGAGTGTTATATACTAAGAAGGTGTCTTTACTAAAAGGAGGTGGAGGGGGATCTTAGTCATTATATTGAACTGATCTAGATCAGTTCAGTAAAACAGGATACTGTTTGATTGTTGTTGTTGGGCCAGGAACAAGCACACTTGCAAAAATGCATGTTCCCAGGAGCCTGGCTATAGGCAATAACTGGACATTGCCCTATAGTGCTAGAACAAGGCGGTGGTCTTTAATCTAGGCAATGAGATGTAAACAACTGATAAGATGACGAGGCTACACAAAGTGAATGAACCAATTTTTTTTTTAATTTTTTATATAATTTAAAAGGGTTTTTTGACAAAAGAAATGTGTTGCCTATCTACATGATAGGTGATATTTGGATGATCACAGGGAGGCCACTGCTGTGTCTTCAGGTATCAGTAAGACAGGGATTCTGAGTCCCCACTTCCATATTCCATGCATTATGGAATAGGTTGAAGAGAGTAGCAGTTGAGCATGTTATACTCCACTGCATGCTTGACTGTTTTAATCAGTCCCATCCTTGAGCCCCCTCTATTCAGACTGCTCCTCACCACTGTCATACAATGAAGACAAACGGGAGACTTGAGAACCCCATCCTAGTAATTGTGGGGTTCCCATCAAGCATTCATTTATCAAATATCCAGTGAATGCATGAAAATGTCCTTTGTGGGAAAATGGTTTAACGTTTTGTGGCTTTGCATGTTTTAATTTTACATTAGTCTGTCCATCTTGTTGTATTAAACAATATCTAACACAACAATAATCATCATATGATCTACTAACCTGATGAAACTTTAGTTTTAGTAATAAAAGCCGCCTTATGTACAAAAGGGAATGTTTCCTTAATATTACTATGCCTGAGATGTAGCTAGTGTTACTACTGAGAATAACTCCTGTATCAGGATTATTGGATTGCCTCTGTTGGCCCTTTGGAAGCCGTCACAACAATGTTTCTATTAAATTGACATTTCCAGGGTTTTAGCACAATTGAATTTTGTTGACCCACACTATTGTATTTTCTTTCTAGTCAATGCACCCACAATAAAACCAGCTCTAAGATACTGAAAGTTTGCGCTAAATATGCTGCATATAATGGAAGAAATCTATACAACAGCAGATGGTCTTCTAAAGCCATACCACGGAAGCTTGCATCTCCTGAAGCAAATTTTTCTAAGTGTATCTCCTATTGATTCAGAATTCTCTACAGCAAAGCTAAATTCAGTTTATGAAAACAGCTCTAAGAATACATTCCAGTGAAAAATTCTGATTTTATAATAATTGTATAGCACTATTGAAAATCATGATGAAGGTACATTTTATAATTCAAGCAGCTTCAGTTTTCTATCAGGTATACTAATACCTTCTGAGACATTCACCCAAGACCTGTCACTTAGAGTCTTGAAATTAAGCTAGCTTAAAAAAATGATTGGACCCGGGGAACAGGCCATAATCTAACAATTCCAGCAGATGTGGATATCATTTTCTCCTCCACGATAGGATTTTTGTTATGCCTCAAGCTTTCAAACATTACACCATTAATCAATGCTTCTTATATGTTAAAGATAACATAAATGTCATTTTTATAGTTAATGATCTGACTGTTCATGATGCTTAACGTTAATCACTATATCTATAGAACTAAAATGATCCATATCCACTGCCAATTAATGAAAATGTATTACATTATTTGAAACCCACATAGAAACAACTTGAAAATGAATCTCCCCTTTTATCATTGTGTCATCTCTGGGTGCAGATTAATTTGCTAATATATCCTTACCGCAGTCTTAGATTTATTTCTGTTTCAAAGTAACAAATCCCCTACATTGACATAAAACTAACATGTAAGATTCTGGTTGCTCACAGCTGCCACTAGAGGGAGCTCACTGAATACAATTGTATTATTGATTTTAATATATAAACCAAATGCAATAAACTTCCAATAAAGTGTTATCAGAAAATGACCTATTATTTAAAGGGATTTTACCATGATGCAAAATCCCGTAAGCGGGCTGCTTGCAGCTAGCTCCAAGCCAAAAATGCATGTGAATGAGGAGGGCAGCGCTTGTGACCGTCCTCCTCATTTATTTCTACGGGAGTTCAGAATATAGCCGAACGTGTGCGCTTGACTTTGTTCGAAATCTCAACTTTTTGGATGCTGTTTTGGGTGAGGAAACGCTCTGAAAACAGTGCCGAAAACAGGGTCAAATCAGCCGTGTGAACATACCCTTCCACAGAAAGGTTACATCAATGTCTATAGATAACACAGGATCCATGATTCACAATAAGGGATAGTCACAGTTCCCCTTTCTTGCACAGTGATTTCTCAGGTCACAAAGCATGCCTAGAAAACTCTCCTATAGAAGTCAAAGGGTCTGCTCCTGTTACAGGTTCCTATGTCCATGTAGCTGAAGTAAAGTATTTCTCTAAATAATGTTAAACACAGCTCAGACAAAATGGCTGCCCCAATAATATACAGAAAACAAAAATAAAATACCTACAATCAGAAAATTGGCACAACCAGTATCTGGTTTTATTTAGTGAAAAAATTGGTGATAGATTCCCTTAAAGAGTACCTATCACCTCCACACAAACACACAGAAAAAAAATGACAGTAGCTGAAATTATAAGCTTTTTTCCAATACATCATTAGCAAATCAGAGGGTTTACCTCAGTATTACAGGGACACAGCTTTTACTTTCACTTTCTTAGGCAGAGATCATTGTCTAGTAGGATTCCTTCTATTGGTAGATACCTGGCAAGAGAAGCTGATGATGTAGTTGCTTGTACAAGGTAATCTGAGTCTCTCACTACATACAGTACAGCAGGCAAAGGACATAGCATGAAAGGGTTTACCTGTTCCTTCCAACCTCCTCCTCCATAGCACAAAGGCATCCATATTACATTGATGCTGGTGTTATAATATCCAGCACAGAAATAGCAGCCCAGAGCATAGCAGATATGATGTAGACTTTCTGGCTCCCCCTTTCATGTTGGTCTCTCCCAGCTCAAAAGCAGTTAGTTTAACCGAGCTGTCAACATAGTGATCCATCAAGCTGTCGGATGCGACTTCAGTCCTGTCTTATTTGATTTTCCTAATAAAGTATATTTAAGGAAGTGTTTGTATTTTAGTCTCCTGTTACTTCATGAGGTTTCCCAGGAGGTGATAGGTCTTATTTAAAGGTTCCACATGGGTTTTGTACCTAGTTAGATGAAAAAAAAACATTCAAGGGTAAATATTCACTTCAATGATGTTTCCTGCAATAAAAACTACTGTTATAGCATTTATTTTGCCAGCATTCTAAGAAAAGACATATAAAGTTTTCAGTGATGCATTGCTATGATGCAAATAATTTTCAAAGAAAAATTTATTTGATTTGTGATTAGAGTTATACCATTCCCCTCTCAAAAGTATGCCCACAAATACAAAGGTGTTCCCACTTAATATGGTACACCCTGAGGAAAGCAGTAATTGTTAGGCTAGGTCTACACAGCACAGGACTTACATCATTTTTCAGCGGAGTCAGTATTTTTAATCCACTGAAAATCCGACCGCAGCCTTTGCTGTGTAGCTCTCAATAGAAAATCCATGCTGTAGTCTACACAGCATTCATTTTTTACTGAGGGAAACCAAAAACGAAAAACGTGTGGTGGAATATAGAACATATTCTATATTTCGCGGGAACGAGGTCGGATTCCTGTAGCTCTAATGTACTGGGCCACCAAGAGTCTGAAATTTGACCGCCGTTTTTTGCGCAAAAAAACGGAGGCACTGCGCGGTCCAGCAAAGTGAAAATACTGTCGGCTTTTGGATGACTTTTTCACTTGGCTGTGTGGACCTAGCCTTAGAATGATCAGAACTAGTTTCCTCAGACTGGAACAAACCTTTCTACTCAGGGTGCACCAGTGAAGCCATGGTGATAATATGGTCTGTCCAAATATCTCTGCAGCCTTAAACAAATGTCAACCTAGAGCATACATGCCAACTCTCCCGCTTTTGGCTGGGGGGGGGGAGGGGTCCCACTAATGGGGGTCCCCCCCCCGCCCTCCCGGCAGAGTTGGCATTCCTCCCGCCTTAAATTACCGCGGCGCAAGAGTAGCGCTGCTTGCGCTACTCTTGCGCCATCGGGCCGCTGCTACAGGCGGGTGAAGCGGCCACAGCAGCCGCTTCACCCGCCCGGAGTCTCACTGAGCAGGGAGGAGGCAGGAAGGATCGTTCCCTCCTCCCCCTGTATGTACAGCGCCGGTGCGCGCCGTACATACAGGTCAGCGGCGCAGAGGGAGTGACGCGCCTATGCACTCACTTCCCCTGCATCGCTGAGGAGATCGGAGATGTCCGGAGCTGAAGGAGCCTGGTGAGGTAAGTGGATTTTATTATTTTATTTTTATTAGCTACATGGGGGCACTACCTGGCTACAAAGGGGACAACTACCTACCTGGCTTCTAAAGGGGGCACTACCTGGCTTCTAAAGGGGGCACTACCTGGCTTCTGAAGAGGGCACTACCTGGCTTCTAAAGGGGGCAACTACCTACCTGGCTACTAAAGGGGGCACAACCTGGCTTCTAAAGGGGACAACTACCTACCTGGCTTCTAAAGGGGACAACTACCTACCTGGCTACTAAAGGGAGCACTACCTGGCTACTAAAGGGGGCACTACCTGGCTTCTAAAGGGGGCAACTACCTGGCTTCTAAAGGGGGCAACTACCTACCTGGCTACTAAAGGGGGCAACTACCTACCTGGCTTCTAAAGGGGGCACTACCTGGCTTCTAAAGGGGGCACTACCTGGCTTCTAAAGGGGGCAACTACCTACCTGGCTACTAAAGGGGCACTACCTGGCTTCTAATGGGGCAACTACCTGGCTACTAAAGGGGGCAACTACATGACTTATAAAGGGGGCAAATACAAACCGGGCTAGTAAAGGGGGCACTACCTGCTCTAAAGGGGGCAACTACCTACCTGGCTACTAAAGGGGGCACTACCTGGCTTCTAAAGGGGGCACTACCTGGCTTCTAAAGGGGACAACTACCTACCTGGCTACTAAAGGGGGCACTACCTGGCTTCTAAAGGGGGCACTACCTGATTCTAAAGGGGGCAACTACCTGGCTTCTAAAGGGGCACTACCTGGCTTCTAAAGGGGGCAACTACCTACCTGGCTTCTAAAGGGGGCAACTACCTACCTGGCTACTAAAGGGGGCAACTACCTGGCTTCTAAAGGGGGCAACTACCTACCTGGCTTCTAAAAGGGGCAACTACCTACCTGGCTACTAAAGGGGGCACTACCTGGCTTCTAAAGGGGGCACTACCTGGCTTCTAAAGGGTGCAACTACCTACGCGCGTCACCCTCTTTAATCTCCTGCTTTTCCATTTTCAAAAGTTGGCAACTATGACCTAGAGGGCACCTAGAGGCGCCAAATAACGGTGCAGCACAAAATACATCCCCAAAAGTACCAAGCAAGCACCACAGTACAGGAAAAATACCTCCCTAGAATCACCAAGTACATACAACATTGTAACCTAACTGGCAGTAGTATTGTACTCATAGACCCCCCCTCCCAACCTCTCTCAGGCTGGTGTTGGAGGTAAGAGGGAGAGTGTCAGGTGACCTCTTTATGCTTGTACCTCCTTTGTGGTTCATTTGTAATCCTCAGGCTACCATTAAACTCTCTGGGTAAAGGACCTCTGTGGTGTGAGGTCCTCCACCTCTTCCAGCCATGGAAAGGTTGGCTTTATCAGTGCAGTTCCTGTTCTGGAGTGTCTGCTTTGAGCTGCTCCCCAGCACCTGCAGGGACCCTGAACTCACACTTTGAGACGCTGTAGCATAGATCATAGTTTATTTAACTGGCGTAACTTACCCCAATGCAAAATCAAACAGTCCTCCAACTATTTGCGCCATTTATAATATCCGTGTCCTTTTATGTTGTAGAAGAACCCTTGGCGGAATTCAGGTGCTGTGGCCTGGCACCAATTCTACCTATTAGCCACTCTAGCTCTAACAGGTTAACATTATGTGAGATAAACAGTACATTTATGGACTGCTGAAGTCTTCTGTAAGTCTTATGTCTGCTGTCAGTAAAAAGGAACCCGAGGTAAATGTACATTACCAGGATAGAGGAAAAAACGTTTTGAAAAAAAAATTTATAATTTTTTTTATCACTGACATGTTTCGAATCAATTAGACCCTTGTTCCACAGATACTTACCTTGACTTGGGGTTCTATGGGTGTTCCCTGTACCAGTAACTGTGATCTTCTTTTTCTGTGAGCTGTACCAGTTTTTCTCTTTAAGACATGCTAGATAGGGACATTAACTTTCATCAATCAAAGCTATTATAGCTAGACTCCTCATCAAATCAGGGTGTTTTTTTCACTATGGCTTTATGCAGTCATGCTCATTGTTTTGTGAATTTGATAGAAAGAGGAATCAATAAACTCACCTTCAAAGAGACTTCCAGTTTGATTTGCGACTATATCTATATTCAGTGTACAGCAGAGGGAGCCAAAACCTTGTAGACGGCACAATAATAGGTTGCTAGAGATTTGATTTTGTTTTTCCTCTTATTACTGTGTTATAAGTATTTTATTCTTTACTACATTTTATTCAGTTCATCTTGTGTCATATATAGTACAGTTTCTTGATTTCCTAAGTTCTATTTTATTATTTTTTGATATATTTCGGCAATAATGTACCCAGGTAAACTGCCAAATAGAAGCATTATTCTTAGTGACAGTAGGTGACTTAATGTGAAAATGGAAAAATTACTGGGGGGTATTAATGGTCAAACTCTGTTCCTAAAATTGATTTGCCTAAAACCTCTTACACTATAGGCAAAACTTTTCTAAAATGCACTTTAGGGAAGATGGTTAAATCTTGATACTCAAGATGTACCATTAAATAGCTTGTTTTGCATACTCTACAAGGGAACTTTACTACTAGACAGTAGTTAAAGTGAAGAGGCTACAAAAGAGTATCAATTTATCAAGATAACCTGGCACATCCATACATTACACCAACAGTATATTGATCTCAATGAGAACTCTGTAAGGGTATGTTCACACGGCTTATTTTGGGGCACATTTTGTCACGTATTTCGCAGCGTACTGCGCTCTGATACGAGCGAAATGCACCCCAATCATTATGGTAATCCATAGCTCTCATAGAGGACTATGGATTACGCCTCCTCTCCCCGCTCGTACAATACGATTGTATTGTACGTGTGGGGAGATAAGTGTACGCCCCGCAATTAAGGCATGTGAACATACCCTAATACTTCATTTCACCTGTAATAGTGCTGTAAAAATAATAAAAAGAAATAGAAGCCAATTGCTGAAAGTCCTAGCAGTGAAATACACACACACACACATATATATATATATGTACTCACTTCTGTGAGATACTGTATATATAGGTGTACACACACACACACACATATATATATATATCTATATATATATATATATATATATAGATACAGTATATTATATCTATATATCTATATATATATATATATATTATATATATATATATATATATTGTAACAGTCCACTCACATTTGGACGCCCTCCGGGACCGTCCTGGGGGTACTTGGCTCCTGGATCGCCGCTTTGGTAAGCGAATCGGCACTCGGACACAAGGCTTCCGTTTAACCCTGGCCTCAGCCAGCTTTATTGAGGCTCAGGATAAAGACAAACAATAAACAAACAAAACCCTAGGCCGTCTGGCCACTAGCTATACTCATAGCTACCCTAACTATCGTGGTCCGGACCTAATGTCCAGCCCCACAAACAACCACCGAATCACCAGTCACCGCTGGTTCAGGCTTCCTCCAGCCTGGGGGGTAAGAAGCGCCTTCCTTCCTTGCTCCCTTGCTGCTCCAACTCCAGGTAGCAGACCACACCCCCCCGATCACTTGGAGAAACAGGCCCTTTATAGCCATCCCGGGTCTGGCCCAAAATCCGACATGGAACCTGGAGACCTGGGACGCGGGAACAGCCACCCACCCATCTGCAGCTGTTCCGGGGAAGCCAACCCATAACGGCTGGATATCAGCCATGCTATATACAGCTGTCAGCAACCTAGTGTTGCTGACAGATAATAATTGGCTCCCCCCACCAAGCCCAGGCTCTTGGTGGCACGTCTCTACCAGGACGGCTCCACTTAGTGGCAAAGACAGGCAACTACCTGTTGTCACTTTGTCACAATATATATATATATATATGTATATATATATATATATATATACATATACATATACTGTATTACTGTATATATATAGAAGAGTGAAGAAATCAGTTTTACGTTTTAGATACGTTTTAGATACGTTTTAGAAGCTAACTGAGTATATTTGATGGTGAGCTTTTGGAAGTACTAGCTCCCTTCTTCAGACATGGTGTTATACAAGACCTGAAAATGTACAGATTTTTTATACACAAAAGACCTGAATTCATGCGCTGGCTGAGTCTCTGCCCTGTTTCCCTCACATAAAGGCCTGTGGTCGGACATTGCGCACACATAATCAGATACACCACATTGCTAGACCTGCAGGAAAATGTCCCCCTAATTCTGTGCACCTGCTGTGACTGTCCCAATGGGCTAAATATCCATGCCAGCTTTATGTTAAACTATGTGCGAACTGTGAGAGCCACAAATTACACCTGATGTCTAAGAGATAAGACACAGAATTACTGACCCCTCCGTCATGCCTCACAAGTTTCCAGATTGTTGATTTCTTTACCTGTTGTAAATGACTTGTCTGCTTATATTGCATTTTGTTATTTTTAAGAATTCTAAGATCCTTTGAAGGTCCAGGTCTTTTGTGTATAAAAAGTCTGTAAATTTTCAGTTCTTGTATAACACCATGTCTGAAGAAGGGAGCTAGTACTCTCGTAAGCTCACCATCAAATACACTCAGTTAGCCTCTAAAAGGTATCGCCTGATTTCTTCACTCTTCTACTACTTTCTATGGCTAACACGGTACAACATTATACTACTGTATACAGGCTCGGACTGGGACGCCGGGGGGATCGCTTAATCTCCCGGTGCCCCCCCCCCCCCCCGAGCTGCTGTGGGCCCTGGAAGCAGTGCCATTGCTCTCCGGGGCCCGGCCGCGCATCCGGTCACTGAACGCCCGGGACCTGCGTCCCGAGCGCTCAGAGACCAGGCCCGGGAGTTGGGGACTAATGTCCCCGACTCCCGGGGTTGCGCGGTTTCAGTGGAGCACAGCGCCACTAGTGCTGCGCTCCGCTGATCTCCCTGGCAGGCTGAAGGTGTTAGGCCAGCGGGGAGATCGGAGCGGCAGGAGCGGGAGCCGGAGCCAGGTAAGTGGCTGTTTTGTGTTTTTTTTTTTTTAACTACCTAAAGGGGCCCTGACTAATGGAGGGTGGCCCTGACTAATGGAAGGGGGCCCTGGCTACCTAAAAGGGGGGCCCTGACTAATGGAAGGGGGCCCTGGCTACCTAAAAGGGGGGGCCTGACTAATGGAAGGGGGCCCTGGCTACCTAAAAGGGGGGCCCTGACTAATGGAAGGGGGGCCCTGGCTACCTAAAAGGGGGGCCCTGACTAATGGAAGGGGGCCCTGGCTACCTAAAAGGGGGGGCCCTGACTAATGGAAGGGGGCCCTGGCTACCTAAAAGGGGGGCCCTGCCTAATGCCCGGGGGCCCTGGCTACCTAAAAGGGGGGCCCTGCCTAATGGAAGGGGGCCCTGGCTCCCTAAAGGGGGGCCCTGACTAATGGAAGGGGGCCCTGGCTAATGGAAGGGGGCCCTGACTACCTACAGGGGGCCCTAACTACCTACAGGGGTCCCTGACTACCTAAAGGGGCCCTGACTACCTACAGGCGGCCCTGACTACCTAAAGGGGCCCTGACTACCTACAGGGGGTCCTGACTACCTAAAAGGGGTCCTGACTACCTACAAACTAAAGGGGGCCCTGACTTCCTGCACACTAGCTAAAGGAGGCCCCTAACTACCTGTATACCACCTAAAGGAGACCCCTAACTGCCTGTATACCACCTAAAGGAAACCCCTAACTGCCTGTATACCACCTAGAGACCATTAACTGCCTGTATACTACCTAAAGGAGACCCCTAACTGCCTGTCTACCTGGTAATATAATTGAGAGAGCAGCAGCCCATAGTTGTAGCATTATCTCCAGGGGGTTAGTCCTCTCCCCACCCTCCAACCCCTTAGGGCAGGGCTCCCCAACTCCAGTCCTCAAGGCCCACCAACAGGTCATGTTTTCAGGATATCCCACAGAATGCACTGACTATAATGAAATCACCTGTGCAATGCTAAGGAAAGCCAGAAAACGTGACCTGTTGGTGGGCCTTGAGGACTGGAGTTGAGGACCCCTGCCTTAGGGTACTAGGCCTCTAAGTTATGGCTTGTACCCGCTCTCTCACCCCTGGGTAGTTTGTACAGAGATGGCAATAGGTAAAGAGATGCTGGAAAATTGAGGATTCTAAGATATTTGTGTGTAATTTCTGCAGGGATGAGTGGTGGCCGGGACAAGTCATCATGGCAGACTTAACTGGAAGGAGAAGAAAAGGGAATAAGAACGACTCATGAGAGAAGAGAATGACTCATCAGGTAGGACGTCTCCGCTGAGTCCCTGATGTCAGGGGTTATGTTAATTTTATATTGGATCAGTGCTGTATTCACTGTAATGTGATGTGACTTGAGCTGGTGTCTGACCACTACGTGGTCTCTATATGGCAATGTTATAGGTTATACCTGAGCTGGTATCTGACCTCTATGTGGTCTCCATATGGCGGTGTTGTAGGTTATCCCTGAGCTGGTGTCTGACCTCTGTGGTCTCCATATGGCGGTGTTGTACGTTATACCTGAGCTGGTGTCTGACCTCTATGTGGTCTCTATATGGCGGTATTGTAGGTTATACCTGAGCTGGTGTCTGACCCTATGTGGTCTCTATATGGCGGTGTTTAGGTTTATATTTGAGCTGGTGTCTGACCTCTGTGTAGTCTCTATATGGCGGTGTTGTAGGTTATACCTGAGCTGGTGTCTGACCTCTATGTGGTCTCTATATGGCAGTGTTGTAGGTTATACCTGAGCTGGTGTCTGACCTCTATGTGGTCTTCATTGGCGGTGTTGTAGGTTATACCTGAGCTGGTGTCTGACCTCTATGTGGTCTCTATATGGTGGGTTGTAGGTTATACCTGAGCTGGTGTCTGACCTCTATGTGGTCTCTATATGGTGGTGTTGTAGGTTATACCTGAGCTGGTGTCTGACCTCTATGTGGTCTCTATATGGTGGTGTTGTAGGTTATACCTGAGCTGGTGTCTGACCTCTATGTGGTCTCTATATGGCGATGTTGTAGGTTATAATGGCGCGGGTATAGTGGCAGCGTACATGTGTCCCTGATAATAAAAGTGAGGGAACACCTGACCCTGTGATAGGAGTTACACTTCTACTTTCTTGCTGGTGTTTATTTTAGAAGGTGGCGAGGTGCGTGACCAAGGGATACAAGGAGGAGATATTGTATGTGGGCTGGTGGTGGATATGGATGGAGCTACTTAGCCCTGTGTCTATGATATGTTAGACTGACAAATGTGTGACTAACTTGCTATTGTACTACACAATACAGTTCTGTTTTGCACACTGTATTATGTGGTAAAATGGGTGCATTTATGTCCGAGAGGCCGGTAATATTTTCATGTACAGTAGGGTGGGCCCCCAAGATCAACTCCCCTGTGGGCCCCAGACCCCCAGTCTGACACTGACTGTATATATATATATATATATATATATATATATATAAATATATAGTTATATATATAAATATATATGTTATATACATATATATATATAATATATATATATATACATTATATATATATATATATTATATATATATATACTATATATATATATATATATATATATATATATATATATATATAAATACAATCTCACAATAGTTGGTACACCCCTTACATTTTTGTATATATTGTATTCTATCTTTTCATGGGGTAACACTGAAGATATGGCACTTTGATACAATGTAAAGTAGTCAGTGTACAGATTGTATAACAGTGGAAATTTGGTTTTCCAAAATGCAAAAGCTGTGTGTGAAAAACTTAGTACACCTTTACTGCTTCCATAAGAATTAAGAGGGTAAGTAGCAGCCATACTGCTAATCAAATGACCCTGATTAAGTGATAACCAACAAGTGTAATCACCCTATAAAAGCAGAAGTTTTGGCAGCTTACTGTTCTGGAACATTCAGTGTGTTAACACAATGCCACGATAGAAAGACATCAGCAGTGATATTAGATAAGCAATGGTTGTACATCAATCTGGGAAGTGTTACTATAACATTTCCAAGCAATTTGGAGATAATCATTGTACAGGAGATTATTCACAAGTGGAAAACATTTAAAGGCATTGTGTCGCAATTTTTATTTTTTTTTTTTGCAGCAATGTGTGTGTTTTCTATAACCCTTTCATTCTCAGTTGGTGTAATTTTGATTGTGAGTCTGTAAAGAGAGTTATAGAGATTCCTGTGTATGTGAGCCCTGCCCCCCTCCAGAGACAGTCCTCTGCTCTGTGAATTGCATGACACTCAGGATGCTGCCATAAAGTAAACAATGTAGGTAAGAGACTTCAGACTATTCCTGTCTCATTAGCTTCAGTGAGATCCCTCCCAGCCCCTCCCTGCTGTGAGCTCAGCTCTGCTCTATTGTCTGCAGGGAGCAGGAAACCATGGCTGTGGAGCCCAGAGGGGCAGCTACTGAATGTCTGCTCAGCAAAGCTGCCAGAGAAGCAGACAAGTGTCCGACATGTCCTCGTTCCTAATAAAGTGATTGTGCTTTTGTCGCTAACGATTTTTGCACAATTCAAGATTTTTGTGCTAGTTTTAGTTCTCTCGCTTCTGACGTTAAAAATACATTTTTTATAACGGATTTTGCCACAAGAATCGTTTTTTTTTTTAACTGATTTTTACCCTAAAATCCTTTTATTTACAGATTTTGACACTAATAAAATTCTCTCGCTTCTGACGCAAAAAAATATTTTTTTATGGATTTTGGCGCTAAAATCCTTTTCTTTATGGATTTTGGTGCTAATAAAGTTCTCTTGCTTCTGCTGTTAAAATTCGATTCTTTACGGATTTTGGCACTGAACTCCGTTCCGCTACGGATTTTGGCGCTGAACTCCGTTACGCTGCGGAGTTTGGCGTTGAACTCCGTTCCGCTGAGGATTTTGGCACTGAACTCCGTTCCGCTGCGGATTTTGGTGCTGAACTCCATTTCTAAACTCCGTTCCGCTGCGGATTTTGGCGCCGACCTCCGTTCTGCTGCGGATTTTGGCGCCGACCTCCGTTCCGCTGCGGATTTTGGCGCCGACCTCCGTTCCGCTGCGGATTTTTGCGCCCACCTTGGGGACTGACAGACGGACCTAAACACATATGCAAAAGCGTATGTAACATGGGATCAAAGACGCCGTGTGAACATCCCCTAAATGTAATCACAATTTCACTCTGATTATTCCTTTTTCAGCTATGGATACACAGCAGCTCTGTATGGTGTCCTCAGTCAGAGTCTACAATCCCCATCCCCCTCCTTATGCACACAGGGGAGGGGGAGGCATGTGAGGTCATCAACAGACCAGCCCACATTTACAGCAAGACTTAATTCATGCTTTCTGTACATGAGAAAAACTCTTTTTTTCTTGGATGTGCTCCCTCTGGTGGCTAAGAGTGGGAAATATTGAAAATTATTATGCATTTTTTAATATTTACCACAAATTGAATGAAATAAAAAAAAAATATACAAAAAATTTAGACAAAAATGAACACACAATATTTCATCAATAAAAAAAAATAATAATTTTGATGCCAGATTCCCTTTAAGACAAAAATGACTACTAGATTTCTAAGCTCCCTAATAACGGAAAAAAATAAAAAGACATTTAAAAAATGATGCAAACCTACAGTAGACATATAGTAGATGCTAGTTATAAACTATTTTGAGTGGAATAACTTTCTGTCTTGCACGCAGACATTTTTGAAGTCTAAAAATGGTAAATTTTTAAAATTTTTCGCGATATTTTGAAATTTTTCACAAATAAACAAGGTTTTTTTTAACCAAAATTTCATACTAACTTAAAGCACAATATGTTACGAGAAAACAATTTCTGAATCACTTGGATAGGTAAGTGTGTCAAAAAGTTATTCTCACGTAAAGCTCAGTCAGGAAGGCCAAAACTGGCTGTGGCAGTAAGGGGTTAAATAAATAATGACAGGGTGTAATTCGTCATGTTTTTTTGCTTGTGAGCTTATATTTAGCAAATTTTAAGACCTTCTAAGGACAAAATGTCCTCATACGTGAAAGGAAAGAATTCAAAGAGAGTCTACTTTCTTTTTTTCATGACTATAAGAATTTATAATTAACATAATATCTGGGAACTTCATATTAGTAGATTTTTTAAAACATATGCATGCATTGTATATTAGAACTAATTCCTCATTAGGACATTTTAGAACATTTTATTCCGGGTTTCCTCCGTATTATTAGTACATCTGACAATTTACATACATTTTTGGATCATGCATTTGTACTATAACCAACTACAGTCTTTGTTCAAACTGCTCATTAAATTTTTCTGCATAAAATGGTAACTAAATAACTTGCAGAACCTTGGCAAAGCTACTATTATGTATTGAGTCTCTGGACAAAACTCTTAAAGGGGTTGTCTCACTACAAGGATTGCTTTTTATGTTAAACATCTTGCAAAAACAAGTCACTTTGCAATATGTGTCCATTAACAGTGTCCTACCTATTTTGAGATATCCCCTCTTGTATGGGCTGCATCTGCTCCTTAGGTCGCTATAGCTACAGACCTGTTTGATCTCTCCTGATAGGCTGTCAGCACTGGTTGCTATTGCTACAGACCTGGCTTCTACTGCAGCCAAGTAGAAGCCAGTAAACACACCCCTGAATTCAAAATGAAACCAAGAAAACAGGACTGAGGTAAGATGAATCAATTTAGTGAGACAACCCCTTTAAGGAGGATCAATATTCCCCTGCTATGATAAGCAGTGATCAAGGTTACTATATAAGCTGTTACTTAGTTGACTAGTGGCTAGTCACAGCTTGTGACTAATTTTAGTACTTTAAAAAATAAAAAAATCTCAGTCTTTCATAAGGGTTCTTAGTGACCACGTCTGCTTTTATTCTCAGTGCTCCCTGCCAATGACATCACTTTCATCGGTCAGGCGTCATTTCAGAAAGTCACATGTTGTTTATACAATAAGAGGCCGCAAAAGCCAGTGATGAAAGACCAATACATATGACATCATCAGAAGGAAGCACCAGGAGCATTGATGGTGTTAGAATGGAATTTTTTAAGCCCTCCCAATCAGAAGAGCCTTGCTTTAAAATAATGGACAGACCCTATAATTAATTTTCTACTATATTTAGTTCTCCCTACACATTAACTGAATCAAGAATGCTGCATACTACCCAGCATGGGTAAAATCACCGTAAATGGAATCCATAAGCCTAAACTATAGGAGTTATGTGCTTTAAAATATAGGCTAAAAATTGACAGACAGCTGTCCAGCAAAAACTAAGAGGTGTAATAAAAAATAACCTGCTTTGTAGTCAGTAACAGTATTAGTAGAGTAGGTCAGTATTAGTTACTGAGTACCACAAACCAAAGTTGGCCCTACATTAGGGACTTGTATTTCACAGTTGGTCTGTGAAGGTTGTCCTTCTGGATCACAATGCTATATGTTAAAACGATAAATCACTGACCATTGGCAGATCAATCTCTGCCTTGCTCTGTGACCTGGGCTGGGCTTGCACTGAGAATTGGGCTGAGCATGCCCTGTAGAGAACATCTATCATTTGTCATGAATGACTTTCCAGCTATTACCAATGACTGCACCCAAAGACTGAAAAAAATCCAACTCAGTAAATAGATTTTTCTACAGAAATCTGCCCTTGGTCAGCGTATGTTATGTTCTTTCATGGCAGCAGAAGGTGCTGGAATGGTCTAATGCCAAAATATCTCGCCTCACAGTGTATCGTATTTTAAAAAAAAACTTTAGTA
Organism: Phyllomedusa bahiana; assembly: GCA_025379985.1. NCBI lineage: Eukaryota > Metazoa > Chordata > Amphibia > Anura > Hylidae > Phyllomedusa > Phyllomedusa bahiana. Next base: position 106,723 of record JAODAL010003308.1, read on the forward strand.
ACATTTATTATAATTCACCTGTGCGGCCGGCCGCCTGTCTGGCTGCTATCTCTAACTACACGTTCAGTGAGATCAGATTAAGAAATATTATGTGCCTGTGGAAGCATTTGAATTTGGACTATGTAATGATCGCAAGTATCATGTATTTATATTTGTCACTGTTGGTGAATTATAAAAAATGTTACTAAAGTTTTTTGAAAAATACGATATACTGTGTGGCGAGATATTTTGGCATTGGTGTGGGGCTGAAGAGGGTCCATGACACACAGTGTGGGGTGAAAATTACATGTGTTAACCTACCAGTTTATGTAATATTGAGGCTGGAATGGTCTAAATCTGTCTTTATGGCCATCTAACAATCTCTAGTGTATGGTCAGTTTAAGAGTCAATGAAAACGAGTGTAGGCAAGAGAAAAAAAAGAAATAATTGCTTGAATTCAAACATAAACATGGATAATTAGACCAGTTCTGGTACTATTAATAAAGCAGTGTTTTCTGAGACTGAGCAATAAATGTCACAGTAGAGGAATTATGGTGCTTAACTTCAGGATTTCTTTGAGTAGAAACTGAACATGTCACATACACAGATCATCCATAACGTTAAAGCCACCTGTCTAATGCCTAAGCCCACCTCGTGCTATCAAAGCACCTTGTAAAAAGGGTATATGACAAAACTTTGAATGCCGTGTCTGTAAAATGTATGCGTGTTACATTTCACTGTCTCGAGAAATGTACATATATTGCACTTGTTCTGTGTCATCATAAAAGATTGGTGGCTTATGTGTGGCTATCAAATGACTGTGGGGATTTCTTGGCCTCATGGGTCATGCTGCTGGTAATTAAGCAGGAGGGGCTAAAATAGAAATCCCTGTAAAAGCCTGTAATTGGTAGATACTCAGCTGCATCAACATTTTGTGGGCACAGTTCTAGAACCCACATAAAACAGCCGTGTTTCCTTCCAAAGGGTGGGTGTTGTTTTGCAGCCTGAGCATGTTGAAGTTTGGATGCCACGTGTATGCTGTACTAGTAGTAATGATGGAGTTCAGTAAAATTCTGAGCTGAAAGTCATGAACATCTGTGTTATTCTTGACTGTGCCATTGTGAATCCGAGCAGGGCTTTGACTCTGGAACTGCATTAGATAGAGGTGCGGTGGGCAGACAGGAAGGTTGGAATGGGTACTAAGGGGGACATGTCTGAACACTGTCTTGGTCTAAGACTTTTCTTGTTGCCCATAGCAACCAATCAGCGTTCCCCTTTCATTTCACATAGTGCTCTGAAAAAATGAATGGGGAGCTCTGATTGGTTGTTATGGGCAACAAGAAAAGTCTTAGACTAAGACAGTTTTCAGACATGTCCCCCTAAGAGCCTCTTAAGATTTAGGAGATAAGTAGCCTGAGTATACTCAGCAAACTCTGCCTTTTTAGGAGAATGATAAAACTTGTTGCCATATTATTGTCTCCTGAGAAACCACCAAGCATAAGTGCCTCAGTAAAGACTACTTGGGTTGAAAATTCCAAATAGACTATGGGGGACATGTATGAAAACTGTCTTGGTCTAAGACTTTCTTTGTTGCCCATAGCAACCAATCAGAGCGCACGTTTCATTCTTTCGGAGCACTAGATGAAATGTAAGGGGAACTCTGATTGCTATGGGCACAAAGAAAGTCTTAGACCAAGACAGTTTTCATACATGTGGCCCTATGTGTGACTTTCTTGCCATCTCCCCATAATGAGGCTGTTACCACTAGACTTACCAACTGGTGCCCATTGGGGGGGCTTTCCTTAAAAGTTCCGAACAATTGAGGCGTAGATATCAAAGCAAAGTGCTCTGTGGTATTTGGCGCCAAGATGTTAAAAGAAAATCGGTTTCCACAGCAGTAATTTATGAAAACCTTTCCTAGCTGGTGTCCACTTATTCTAAAGTCCCATTCGTTTTCATGATTTTCTATGTAACATCACGTCATTTTTGGTATTTGGTTTATCCTAATTTACTAAGCAGTAATGTTGGCCCACAGCCACTTTTGTTCACCATCTTGTTTGTAGGCTACATTTGGCTACCTTTTCCTCCTCTACTTCCTTTATCTGGGTCCTGGAGTTGCTTTTGATACTGTCCGCCAGTAGGTGTGTCTGACAAGCTAAGAAATGGGGGTGCACAGGCCAGAAGCTTGCCATTTGAAGATAAATTCTCTACTCCTTCTTCTTCCAAGCTGAGCACCTGAGACCCTTTTTGGGACACAACTGTATCTCCTTCTGTGTTCCTGTGGGTGGATAGAGACAGCCACCACCAATCTACAGACGGAGGTGCTCCAGATGTTCTATCAGGAGGTCCAGGTCCTTGAGTTGGTACCAGCGTTTCAGGTTATCTAGGTAGCACTGTCCTTTCTATTCATCAGAGCCATTTAGTGCATCCAGGACCTATACTGGTAGTTTTTGACGGTAAAGCAACACTCAAAGGTCTAGTTCTAGTTCCATAGTGGCAAGCCTGGCACCCTGGTCTATTCTTCCTCTTTTGTGTCTGCCTTGCTGTCAGTGGTGTTTGGTTTATCCTTCTTGATAGTCCTGTGTATTACTGAAGTACCATTCTCAAAAGACAAACTTGGTGGTTTCCTACTTAATTAGGTTTTGTTAGGTGAGGGTTCAGTGCACTTACAAATTGGCATATTCACTGTCTGACACAAAACCTGGTCTGTTGCCCATAGCAGCCAGAGCTCAGCTTTCATTTTTCCTGAGCTCTGATTGGTTGCTATTGGCAACAAAGGCTGTCTTATTGTTAGACAGTTTTGATAAATGAAGCCCAGTGTATCTGACCACATGAATTTATTACATGCACATACTTTATACACAACCATGCTGTACTGTGCATGTTGTAAACATGAATCATGAGATTTTTTGGGGAAATTTCCAAATAAACTAAGCACACGGATAAAGGGGGAATAGTATGACACTAGTTGGTGGGAAAATCAGTAGCAATGTCTGAAAACATTATTTCACTACAAGAGTAACAGATGCTTGGAACAAACTTCCAGCAGATGTGGTTGGAAAATCAGTAAGTGAATTTAACCCCTTTCTGACAAGTGATGTAACTATATGTCATGATGTTGGTAAGGCAGTATGGACTGGGGTCATTTGTTGTGTCAGCTCCCAACCTTAAAACAATGAGAACTGGCTGGGATTATATAGATAACTCAGATTCCAGCCGTATAACCACTTAGATGCTGCAATCAATGTCACTGTAGTATTTAAGCCATTAGAAAACGATGCAGCGCTCTATTCTGCCATCAAGTCACTCCCACAAGATCACGTGTTGTCATGGAAACTGGGGGCCATATGCTCAAACTACACCCTGCCTGGGGTAGAGTGTAATAGGAGAGCCATAATTGTACACTTGTACACTCTTCTAGTATTGCAGAATAGTGTACAAGTCATTGCACTCCCTTGTGGTCAAGTACCCCAGGGAGACTAAAAGTACAAGTGAAAAAAAATGTAAAAAAAAAGAAAAAAAGTTCAAAACAATCCTTTTTCCAATTCCACAAAAAAGAGAGAAACAATAAAATAGTAAACATAGTTGATATCACAGGGCCTGTAAAGGTCTGATCCCATAAACTATAAAAAATTTTATTCCACAAGGTGAGCAACAACAACACTCTAATCAAATGCCGCTCTTCAGCAGTCACAGGATTAAAACACTTTGATCAAGGCTATGGATTCTCAAATCACACAAGGACCAAACTTATTTAAGTTTTAAGATAGAAGTTTTGATAGAAACAAGGTACAGTGCTTATATAAAAAGAAAGATACAATGAGGTGAAATACATACATGCAATAACAGTTATCAAATAAAAGTGAGAAAATCTTAGAAAACACCTGATGCTTACAATGTGGATACTTTCTTAGTCCTTGGGGTGAGGAAGAAATTGAGGGACAGCACAGCTGATGGCTGAACCCCAGGCTGTGAATGCAGTTTTCCTCTGGAAAATATATTTTATAACCTGAAGAATTGGATGAGGTTTTAAAGCTGCCCATTAGCTCATTAGGATAATTTGCTGTCCCTGACTGACTGATAAGGTGATGAGGGGGAAGGTGCACGAATACCTAAATGCATGTGTCCCTTATGTCTCACTGCGCTATTTCACAGAGCCAAAAGCAGCTTTCATTCATGTACCTTGTCTCTTCCTGGTCAGGCTGTGGGTGGTTCTATGGCAGTGATTAACAATAATCTCCGTATTCAAAAGTTGCTAATTACTCTGACATGAAAGCAGGAGATGTTTCTCTAAAATCCACAGAAGCTTCATAGCTAAATTAAACAACAGTCATAGCTAAAGTAAACAACAGTTATTAGTCTCCTCTGTTTGTTAGATTAGACAACAGAAGTTCTCAAGCTGGCAGCAGTTCTGTGTGGCGACCTGTGTGATAACGTCATCCCTGCTATCAAATAAGACAGGATGGGAGAGCAGGATAGAGCAGGTCAGTAACCTATAGAAACCTGAGTGCCCTAGGAGCTGATACAATCACTTAGTTCCACAACAAAGAAAAATAAACAAAGCAATCTATTTAGAAAACATCTTCATTTAGGCTATGTTCACACGGCTTAAAACTGGACGTATTTCAGCCCATAATTACGCGCCGGAGTGCGCAAATTACAGGCTGAAAACGTCCCAGTCATTACGGTAATCCACAGTTCTCATAGAGAACTATGGATTACGTATCCTCTCCCTTCTTGGCGAATACGCCGAGGGGGGAGATAATTGACATGTGAATTACCAGCGGCGTATACGCGCCACTGGTAATGCAAGTCTATGGCCCGGCGAGGTGCCGGACCCCCGCACCCGCCCCCGGCCACATGGCTTAATTGCGGGGCATAATTACGTCCCGCAATTAAGCCGTGTGAACCTAGCCTTACTGTTCACTACTTGTTGAAAGCCAATTTGTGTCATGAGACAACACCTTTAAAGCCCAACATGTCATTTTACGTGGTCCTCCAGAGCTTAGACACAGTGAGGAGGGATGGACGAGGTCTAGATGTAGAAAGAGACCAGTTCTTCACTTTCTCAGGAGGATGCAGACAGCATTTGGCAGAGGTTGTGGCACCAGTACAGGGAGCAGGCACTATCTTGGCTTCAGAGCTTCTCTGTGCACCTTTGACAGCTTTATCCAGGTACCCTAGTTACCCTACAAGGTAGGAAGCTCAATGCTAAAAATATGGAAGAAGATGAATATTATAAAACCTTTAGGAACATCTTGGGTTTTTCCTGACCATGTAGTGCAGCACAACATCTATGGTGAAACAATATGAAATATTGAAAGTTAAATAATGAATGTCACAAACAGCCTCTGTTCGTTGGTCAAAGTATCAGGACCCTCTAGCAGCGGCCTGACACATAACCCAATATGTGACGTATACGTGACGCTCCGCACTCCCTAGTGGTACGTAAGGTCAACTGGATACCGTTTCACGGACACTCCCTGTCCACACGGGCACAGGGAGGCATGGGGAGTGAGAGAGGAGGGCCCATGCAACTGCCGGCGTGGCACAACACTCGCTCACAACCCTGATCAGTTGAGAGACCCCTTTTCACTATTACCAGTAAAACAGACCTCTGTGGCCCAGTAGACTGCCACCAGTTCCTCGTTAGATATAATCCCAGTCCCTTAACAAGATTATATCATCCAGAAACCATCGCCGGCAGCGTATAATGTAAAAACTATTACACGGATGTAGGGATTCTTGGATCTACATAAAAGAGCAACCCAAGATTAAATTCGATATTTAAATTGCCTTAGGGATACACTAGACAAGATAATACATATAGTAAGTACAGATATATAAAATTGGAAATTGCAATTACATGTGTGGGGTTACAAAAAAGGTATTAGCAGACAAAGTAAGTCAGTACCTGAGGTTAGCTTTGATGCTGTGCAGCCAGATGGTGATGTGTGATGCCAGCAAGTTCCTTGTTCCTCCTGATATACATATATACCCCCACAGCAGACAACATGGGCTGTTGGCAGGCACACACTTAATCCTATCTGGTCACACCCCCTCACATTACTTTATGCCCATGCCGCTGGAATGGTCTGATTCCCTCCTCCCTGTGGGCTGAATGGTTCTGGCCTCATAAACTAAGATGGGTTGTAACTTCACTCAAGAATGTCACAGAAAGGCTGCTTTGGTACAATTGGACCTGGCTGAGCCCCAGCTACATTCTGATACCAAACACGGTTTAGTGGTCAGGCTCTGGTAGCGATTCTCCGTATTTGGTGCAAGAAGGGGTGAGACCCATGTGGGCGTTTGTCTTGCTCCAAGGTTCTCTGATATGAAATGGAATATGGTTCGGACGTGTAGTAATCCCATAATTCGTTATGGAATCACAGCTCCTAGACGGCTGACTCTGGCCTTTGATCAGCTTCACACCTCTAACCATTGCCTTGGTTCCCTGAAGTCTGTAATAACGTATGAAATGAATAATGAAAGTCATTTGAGGTAGGGCCCCCTGGTGAGTGCTTAAACTATCATGATTGAGAGCATTTTTCTTCCCTGATCTCTCATGATTCAGTGATCGATTTGGATCAAATTATATTCCATATTTATCACAATGAATAGGTACCAACATAAATATGCAGAGAGCAGGCTGCTGTTTAAAAAAAAAAAAAATGATTGCACCACTACTGAGAATAGAGAGAAAGATATGGCACAAGCCAAAACATCACATGTCAGAATAACATCTTTATTAACAAAACAATATTCCAATCTGAAAAGAAGATACAAAAATGTTAAAAACTACAAAATAGTAACAAATCAGTCCCATGTAAGAAACTAAAATACCCAAATCGTGGACATAGAAAGTGATAGAAAGTGATTCCTGTTTTTAACAGCTTAGGGATAACTTTCTATTTCCACGATTTGGGTATTTTATTCTCTTACATGGGACTGGTGTCTCATGTTACTATTTTGGAGCTTTTAATTGTTTTTAACATTTTTTAATCCACTTTTCAGATTTGAATATTGTTTTGTTGATAAAGATGTGATTTTGATGTGTAGCTTTTGGTCTGTGTCGTATCTCTTTATTCTCAGTAGTAGTACAATCTGAAATACTTTATCAGCAGCCCTGGAAAAGGTACATGCGCCATAAAAAGTCTGCTGGACACTTTGATTTAGTGCATATGGTTTCTCAGGTTATTTAGTAATATGTTATGGAGTACGTATATTTATATACTCTTGCATTTACACATGATCCTTTGAAAGCAACCATAAGGGGCCGTTTACACGGCACAGGACAAATACCGGTCGGTTTATCCGATTGGTATTTGTCCTGTCTTCGTGCCATACACACACCCGCCGGGGGACGGCTTATATATATCTTTGGATTAGCACCAAAAGGATCCCAGGCTCTTTGCAGAACCTCATTATTTTGGGAACCTGCTGGAACCTGAGCTCACCAGGACCCACTACTTGTCCAAAGTTCTATTTTGGCTAACCTTTTCATAATTCCTATACGTGGTCCTTATATAATTGAAGAGCTTTATGGTGACCACCGTCATCCTTACAATTTTCACCAGAACAATTATTTAATATAAACTGAAAATCTAAACAGAAACAGGGTTCTAGACACTGTTCACCATATTCTGTTCAACTACCTAATAGTTATAACTTATTTATGATGCAACATTTAGAACTACAATGTGTTTAATAGGAATGCTGTAAGCTTTTCTTATACTGTATTTTAGTTTGCATGTACTGTATTCTCAGAATGGTGTCACAGCAGAATCTCTGCATGTTTTAGATTCATATATACACATCACTACGTCCCTTGAGTGATTATTATTATGACTGTGTGATATTAGTTTAAAATATCTCAAGACTATTTGGGGACAAGTATGTACAAAAAATATTAAACCATTTTTAAAAACTCAGTGTGATAACTGATAAGAGAAAGTTGATATGCAGCATATTTAGAACTAGTTTGTGAGGAGGTGGCTTTATGTTTTCTGTGTCTGTATCTGTTCCTGATCCCCAATCCGGGCGCTCTGAGAAGATGTGAAAAAAACCCCTCTTTTCCAGACTCTTCCATTAACGGTAACTGCACCCCCTGCAGCTTCTGGAACACACTTTAGGTAGGTAAAGGTGAGAGAGGCCAAGATAAAAAGCATTGCCTGGGGATTCTGTGATTGCTCAATTTGAAATATTTCCCTGCGGGGGTAGTGAGGGAAGGAGGGGGACATATACTCATCTATTTAGTGGTATCCACTGGTAACTCATTCCCTGCCAGTTTGGTCGATAAGTACTTATTCATCTAAGGGAAGTTATATCTAGATATTATGCCATAAGTACGAAAAATGTTTGAAAATAACAAAGTATTTGAGATCTACTACAATTGTCTGATCACTAAAAATTAATGTTAAATACTCTAAGATTATAAACCTCAAAATTTCAATCTATTTTTAAGAAAGAAAGCCAAAACAATTATAACGGAAAAGTACAAAGTAGGTTGCGAATCTCTAACGCAAGCATTTTTTTCTAATTAAACAGCTCTTGTTTTAAATTGTATTCCTGCTGTTGTCCTTTAATTGGTAATTCACATGACCACAGTTCTATTTAAAAAAATCCTTAATGGTAAAAATAAATTGACATTTCCAGAGTGGGGCATGCCAGGTATACTAGCAAAGCTGGTTATATAAACCCAGTAGAGACAGCTACATTTAAAGGGCAGTCGAGCACTAGACATTAAGTTGTGTTTTCTAAATTAGTTGTGGATTCCCACAAGTGTCAATATAATACTGGTAAATATAGTACTGGTACTGGCAAATGGCATAAATGATGCATTTCATTATGTATATGTAAGAACAAGCAAAACCACTAGGGTTCAATATTTTAATAGCAGAGAATGAACTGTTATACTGGCATGTATTGCTATATTTTTACTAATATAGAAAAACTTCCTGTACTCATTCATCGACAATGCAAACCTGTTTATAGGTTTCATGCATGTAGACCAGGGGTTCCCAAACTCCAGTCCTCGCGCCCCACCAACAGGTCTTTTTTTCAGGATATCCCACAGAATGCACTGACAATAATTAAGTCACCTGTGCAGCATCATTAAATCACTTGTGCACTGCTAAGGAAAGCCAGAAAACATGACCCGTTGGTGGGGGGTGAGGATTGGAGTTTGGGAACCCCTGATGTACAATCTATGAGTTTTACAGGGTTGTAATATGGTACAGATAAAAGTTTATGGGACCATAAAAAAACCTCTCTACATACATTCAAAGGCATACAGCGGTACAGAGTATTTTTTTTACTTAGATTATGTTGTAGCATAGAGCTGTACTGGGGCACCGTTTGGTGATATGCTGACTACTTAGGCTCTTTTTGTGCCTCTGTACAGGCTCTAACTAAAATATCTATCTACAATGATCTGCCATAACATTAAAACCATCTTCCCAATACTGTATAGCACCCCTTGTTCTACCTAAACAGCTCTAACCCACCAAGACTCCACAAGCCCTTTGAAGGTGTCTTATGGTATCCAACTCAAGAAATTACTAGCAAATACGTTAGATGTGAGGTAAGGCCTTCGTAGATAAGACTTGTTTTTCTAGTACATCCCCTGGATTTAGGTCTGGGGAAACTGGACAAGAAGTCTACACCTTGAACTGTCATGTTATATATACACTTATTCGAATGATCTTAAGAAACCTATTTGCTGAGAGCAAACAATGAGTTTTTCGTTTTTGGTTTTGAAACAGTATAACAATCTTGCACAACTCAACCCTATTGTGCCTTCATCAAAGAAAGTCTAATCCTCTTCCTTCCACTATCACAAGAAAAGAACATTTGTGCATGTAATGTGCCTGTTAAACAATTTATTTATCAACTATATCTGACAACTTTTCCAAAACTGAAACAGAAGATCTACTCACGACACAAATTAAAATATGAGTGGTCAATTAATGTTGTTTGTATCTTACAATGCAAAGTACCAAAACAAACACACCGTAAAATGACAGGAAAATTGAGGAACAAAAGTAATAGGTGTGCTAGTATCTTGTGTGATTGATTAAAAGTGGTATTGCCATTGATTTCCATGACTCTTACCAAGTTTGACAACACACCTGAAATTGTTCTTGACCTTTGCGTACCACAGAGTCCTTGTAACTAAATCCCCCCAACCCAAATTACTGCTAGCCAAATCACATCTTGTCAATATCTCTTGTCGCATCAATATAACACTCTACCAATTAATGTCAAGAGACCAGTTTGGATCAAATTGGCCACAGCAGCCCTTTTATTAACAAAATACAAACATAGAAAAATATATGTACGTTAATAAATATAACATTAACAAATATATAAATATCTGTAAACATTACAGAATAATAATTCTTAATAATCCCAAAACAATAACCCAGTAATAAAAGTATCCAAATTTTGAATAACCATCCAGACCATTCTCCATAAATGGGACAGGGGTCCCTGAAGCTAAGAGATCTGGCTACCAAATAGTTAAGATACAGGAGCCCCATCTTCGCCATACAAAACAAATCCACCAAACACCAAGAGAATCATCCTCCTTATGACTCCCACACACCAATTTTGTTCCATAAACTCCAAGGACCCCTACTGACAAAGGCCACCATGACACCATAACACAAACTACAACAATCCAGGGAAAACAGACATTCACAAATCCTCAATCCCGGGGGAAGGAGTGCGGGTCTCCTGCGCCGAGCCAACTGACTTCTGGACCCAAGGTGGGTTCTATTATCCGCTCCCCTGGGCTCCAACCACCAGCCAGCATGACGCACACGTACCTACATACGGGTTATGCTGCGCCTCCATCAGCTGCGCCCGGTTCGGTGCGCTGTTGACCCTTACACACCGCAGAGTCCCTGTAACATAACCCCCCAACCCAAATTACTGCTAGCTAAATCTTACCTTGTCAAAACCTCTTGTCCCATCAATATAACACACTACCAGATTGGATTAAATTGGCCACAGCAGCCTTTTATTAACAAAATATAAACTTAGAAAAATATATGTATGTTAATAAATATAACATAAACAAATATATAAATATATAAATATCTGTAAACATTACAGAATAATAATTATAATAATCCCAAACGATAACCCAGTACTAAAAGTACCCAAACCTCAAATAACACTCCACACCATTCTCCACAAATAGGGCAGGGGTCCTTGAAGCTAAGAGATCTCGCGACCAAATAGTTAAGATTTTGACCATTACCCCCAGCCGCACCCACTGGCTCAGAGGCACCAAAAACCATACTAATGGTTCAACTGTCCTTGACTCCCAGGCCCTTTTCCCTGCGGGAACTTCATCTGCGATAGACCAAAACAAATCCACCAAACAGTGAGGAAATCATCCTCCTTATGACTCCCCCACACCAATTTTGTTCCACGAACTCCATGGATCCCTACCGTCACCGTGAGCATGCCATGAAACCTCATGGATGCGAAGCCCCCACCAGCCCCAAAACTCTTTCTATTCCTTCATGGAGTCCCAGCGCCCACAGATTTCTCTCTACCACGTTAAGGTGTACACCATCTTTTAACCAAAAATTGCCTCCGTAGGACACCAGCTCCAGGTGCCTGACAACACCTGCCATTCCTGGCACAAAACCTGCCACTATACTGTTAGGCCTCATTCACACGGCTTATTCTGGGACGGATTCCAGCCATACTGCGCACCGTATTTGCGCTGCAGTACGACTGGAATCCGTCCCAGTCATTACGGTAATCCACAGTTCTCATAGAGAGCTATGGATTCCGTCTCTTCTCCCCTCTCGGCGAATCCGCCGAGGGGGGAGAAAGTGACATGCACATTATTTACGGCGTGTACGCGGCGTGAATAATGAGTGTCTATGGGGCCAGCGAGCTGCCGGTCCCCCGCCCCCCCCCTGCACGGCTGCCGGCGTAATTGCGGGGCGAAATCCATCCCCGCAATTATGTCGGCAATAAGCCCGTGTGAACATTACCTTAACCTTCACCCGGGCCTTGTTCAAACACGCCACCAATCTGGCGACCCTTCAGTAATGACAATACACATTGTCTTACCAAACTACCACTAGGCCTGTAACATAAACTCACAACCTCAATAAGTTGTGCTTTATATCCCTCACCAATTTGCGTGCAGTACGCACCCCCAAATCTTTGCCACCTGCATGAAGAACCAGAATCTTGGGAGTTCTGTCCAGGTCAGAAAAATGAAGCACCCCAGGCATCTCACCAGACCACATCAAGCCTCTCCTTCCAATCTCCTTCACATCTTGTGGAAAGCCAAGTTGCCTGTCTTTCGGTCTCACGTCAGCTCTCTCAGCACCCCAGTAGACAAAGGAATGTCCGAGAATCCACACCAGACAGGAACCATTCACTAAAACACAAACAACAAACATAACAGCAGACAAAAAATTAGTATAAAAGTAACAACAATCATATCAATTGTGGGCGAACATACAAACGGAACCTCCCAAATTTCCCACATCCTTATTTTAAAACAGCTTGCCAACCTAAACCCACAGCCCCTTTTATGCCCCAAATCCTAAAAAGTGGGAAAACCACTGTGATCCAAACCAAGCTCTGACAGACAGTGCCTGAAAATGGCTGTAAATTGGTAGGAATCTAGCCCGCCGTCCACCACCCACCACGTGTCCCGAATATAAAGGTTGCCGCATCCTCAGACTCCCCAAGAAGATCACTGACCCTTTGACGGAGCCAATCCTGGCCACATGTCTTTTTCACAGCCCGCAGCTCCTCCAAGATCCCGGTAATGTCTGCCATGGCGTCCCGTGGGGACATACGCGCTGGGTCCTCCCCTTCTCTGCACCACGTCGACTTACTTTCACACCTTGTGCGGGTTCTATTATCCCTTCTCTTGGGCTCCACCCACCGGCCTTGATCTTACGTCCCTTCTATCTTTCAGCAGCGCCCCCCCAGTGCCCCCGATGGGCACGCTCTTACTGCCTGCTGTGAAGAGCAGTCATAAGAAAAAATACTATGAATAGTATAAAGTGACCAGGGGCATAAGTAAAACAGCCTGGGCCCAATAGCAAACTTTTAAACCACCCCTCCCAGTACATCTAAAATATATAAATTCATTCCCATAAAATACCACCTTTGGGAAAAAAATTTTTAAAATTTTTGTTTTTTGTCAAACCCAAAAGAAACAACATGTAAATATTTGCTGCACATAAGAACCAAACACTGCTGTCAGAACATTACCACATATTACCACCACATGGTGACTGAGTAATACCACCTATTTAAAATAAAGACCAAAATACAAAACAAATTCCTCCTGTGTCACAACTACACCCCCTAAACAACACAACCCCGTACCCCTAATACATACCAAACCTTCCCCCTAAAAAAATTAAAAATCTCATTGTGCCGCAAATAAATTATGTTTACATTTTAAACCCATTTTTAAAATTATAGATAACATACCCCTTGAAACGAATTAACATCTTTATTGTCACCCCTCTGCACAAGATAGGAAGTGAGTGCATTCAACTGTGGCTGATTTCCATCTGTGACCTATAAGCAAGTCCCTATTATATCAGGAAAGTGCCTGTCTTCTTCCTGATTTCTTTTTGAGACATCTACTGTGCACCAAAATTAATTATACACAATAGTCTGAAATTAATTATAATATACACTGTACCCCATAACATTAATTATATTACTTACTGTCCCCCCTGAAATTAATATATTGCAAACTTTACCTCATAAATTAATTAGATTACACACTATATCATCTGAAATGAATTATATTACACACTGTGCCCCCCGAAATTCATTGTATTACATACTGTATTCCCTGAAATGGGAAGAGTGAATTTTTGGGGAGGATGTATGCCCTTGCCCCTCCCAAAACTGATTATTCCATTGTAGACACCACGTGAATTAAAAGGAAAAATAAACTTAAACCTCTTCTTTCCATTCTCCAAACCCACTGTTTTTTTTAAAAATCATTTAAACCTAAAGGATGGTTTATATCCCACAACTGTATCAAAAAAAATTAATAAAAAAAATTTTATTTGTGCTATAATAAAGGGGGTTAAATTTTCATAACCCCTTGAGCCCAACAGTAAAAGGGGTTAAAATGTAAAAACCTTTAGTGTCCAACATTTTTAAAAGTTGGAAAAGATCTTTTTGGGAGGCAGGGAAAGAGTTAATGATCAAATCTGGGGCTGGGGCAGGGAAGGGGAGTTTATAAAATCCTTGTGCCCTGGGGCGGGGAAGGGAATTGATTAACGGCCGGGTGACATGCAGATTAATAACTTATACATGGGGTCACTTACCTCTCTACCCATCTTGCCCTCCTTTAGTCCGTTTTTTCCAAGAGTTTTAATAGAGATAAGGGGGGAGTAAGAAAAACTGTCAATACAATTTTTTCTATTGTTCCTGCCTACTTATAAACATGCGGGGGGAAACAAAAGTAACAGCCAGGACAATGTTTCCTCTATGATTGACCAGAGTAATATAGCATGTCTTGGCTTGATCATTACGGGACGAACCTTGGGGGGTCACCCGATTTGGGGGGTTAATTTCAATTCAAATTTAGTACTTCTATACACACACGGTCACAACTTAAGGGAGATACAAACTGAGCTCCACCCCTGCTTTCAGATAAAAAGAAGTCCCCTAGCTCTGGCTTTTGACGGGGTCACCTAAGAACGCGTTTACGTGGGTTTCCTTTCCATCCGTTTTTTATTACCCTTAATATAGTTAATTTCACTGAGCTGCTGTATTAATAAATCTATTGCTTGTCTAGATTGCATGTACACATTGCAGAACCTTCCGCCTGGTGCATTACGGTCATATAACCTAATAAGTATTACTACACATAACCTAATAGATGGGTATCATCCTCCTAAAGCAGGGGTGTCATCCCGGTTTTAAGATTTCCAAAGAAACCGTATTCTAAAAAAAAAACACTTTTTGGTTTAGCATTTAACATAATTAATGAAACCAGATGCTCTTAACCCCTTTCCGCCACATATGTTTTTTACCATTTTTAAAACATGAGTGATTTAATTTACTTTTTTGAATTTTTGGGGGTCTTCTCATTTTTTTTATTTTTTCTATCGTATTCTGCAGGGCGAAAAAACAGGGGATGCAAATTGTTACAGCTTTCATTATTTTTTAGTACTTTTTAACAAATCTTTTTCATTTTTTAAATTTACATTGTAGTGCCATTTTCTGCGACCAATAACTTTTTAAATCTAGGAACATAAGGGAGGGCTTATTTTTTGTGGGATGAAGTGGAGTTTTTATAAGTACCATTAGCACCATACATGCAACTTTTTGATCACTTTTAAAAACCAGTTTTCTGGATCAAAAAGACCAAACCCAAAATTTTGGTGTTTTTTTTTTTCCGGTGTTTACCTTCTTGGATATTTAATGCTATACTTTAAAAAATTCGGCGAACCCAATTATGTTTAACTTTGTTTTTTTTATATTTTATTTGTAAAATAACAAAAGGGAGGTGTTTTGAACTGTTATTTTTTTATTTTTTTAAACTTTTTATTTCCCCAGGTTTTTAAATTTTTAAAATTTTTAAATAATTTTATTTGGATTTTAAAATTTCTTTTCAAAAACTGGCTTATTGGGAGTATTTAAAATTTGAAGCCCCGACAACTGGGCATTACCCAGGGTCTCAATGGGGGAAGAAAGGAGTGACGGGCAAAAGAATTTGTGCGCACCCTTTCTTAAAAGGGTTTTTCACACACGGGTTGCTGTTTATTTAAAGATCTTTAAAAACAATCACTTTGCAATATATTCCATTAACATGTCCTACCTATTCTGAATATCCCCTCTTGTATGGCTGCATAGCTCCTCGGTGCTTAGTACAGACCTGTTTTACTCTCTTATGGCTGCCAGCATGGTTTTCTATATACAGACCGGGTTCACGAACCTAAAAAAAGCCAGAAACACACTCCTGAATTCAAAAGAAAACCAAAAAACAGGACTGAGGGAAAAAAATCAATGATGAAAACCCCTTTTTAAATTCCCTTTCATCTCGACACATAATCGTTTTACATCTAATTTGGGTTTAAAAGCTGGTTTTTAAGCTATCCCTATTCTCGGCTGCTAGAAGCAGGTCCTAACTGTAATTATCATTACCTCCATACCCCTTTACCAACGTTATGGGATAACTGTTTGACAAATGTCAATCGGGGGTTGAAAGCTTTATAGTTTTATAACACTATGAATATTATGTATAAAAACGGAAATCTTTTTTTCAATAATACACCTTGTTTCACAAGCCTGACTTGCTCCATATTTTGTGCTAGGTAGTATGATATTCAGGCATGCTTCAGTTCAGACTGAATCTGAAGCACAATCCTCCTTACAAGAAATAAATGTATTATTTCCTTGGCAGAGTTATGTGAAGGGTAATCCCCATATCAACACTATTTTTTCATTTGTTATTAAAATAAATTTTCAGGTATTTTTGTCTAGATTAAACGTTTTATTGCTTTTTTTCTGTGGGCTGAACTTTGCCTAGTAATGTTTTCAAATGTTTTATTCTGTTTTAAGATTTCACAGGCTTTCAGATGTTCTGATGATGATTGATGAGCAAAAATTTGAGTTTATACAGATTTAAATTGTTGGATCTTTTCCTTTAGAGGCATTGTCTATTGGGATTATTGGTTTTAAAACTAGGGTGGACTGGATTTAAAAAGCGTTACTCACCTTTCTGGTCCCCCGATGCTGCCATTCTGATGCTCACCAGGTCCCAGCTGATCTCCATTTCCTAGTCTCCTTTTGTCACACATGAAATGGCTAGAAGTGCTTAATCAGCAATTATACTGTTACTTTATGATAGGATTTGGTGATATCTGAGGTGTTAGGAACAACAGAGCCTTGTTGTGTTTTGATGCAAGGGATAAAGTCTTGTACTATTCGGTTTCTGTTTATCCTAGCCAACATCTGACCACGCTTGTTACCAGGGCCGTTACTAGGTGCAATTGAGGCAACAACCTGGCTAAACTTAACCTCCACGCTCTTCAAAAAACTAGGGCATGAGCTGACCAGAGGTTATTCTCTATAAAGGAGGAGGACAGCCAAGGGAGGACAGTATGTTGTGGTAGAATATAATCCCTACCCCTGCATGTGACATGTGGGGAGGAAAAGAAGCTAAAGTCTAGCTCTAAGGAATGTTGAAGCCTCCAAACATAGCAGAGTTGTAATTGAGAGCTTTTTGATCAGTTGGTAGATGATTAAAGATCTGCCAGATAGGTTGTCTAAGGAGGAATCAAGAGTTAGATAAAAGTTCCCACATCCCTTGCACTAATGGGAGGGCAGTATTAATTTTTTCCAAGACAAAGGGTATCTGGCCTTAGTTAGGAGCATATGCATTAATACAATAAAAGTATGGCCGTTAATGGAAACAAAAAGGCCTCTACATCGATGATACAATTTAAAATCTGATAAACTATGGATTTATCGATGGTTATAGCCTCCCCACAAGACATGGAGTGGAAATAGTTAGCAAAATGCCACTTAGTGAAGTATTTATTCTTAATGGTGTGGGTAAGGCCTGATTTAAAGTCTTCTGGAAACATATTATCTGCACCCAGGTGTACTCAGGTGTACTTAGACCCTCTGTGTTAAAGGATACTAGCTGTAAATCTGCCATTGGAATCCAAGGAGAGGTACCATACACAGTGATCCAAACTGGGGAGGGAGATAATCTGTAATGTCCCTTGTGCTCTGGTGTCAGGAAGAAGACTGAAAAAGAGAGAAAACAAGTAAAATAAATAAAACAGCGACCCAAGGGCTGTGACACATACTATGTATGCAAAAAGCAGTAGTAAGTGGGTCCCAAACAAGTTGCAGCCTATAAGGGAGGACACAGTGGAGCAATATGTTGTGCTTCATGCTCCTACAATCCCTTAACACTACATGAGAAGCTGGGTTTTTAAGTGATGGACACAGTGTCCAAAAGTTTCTCTATCAAAACAAAACAACCGGGAAAAACAGTAAACAGTATGAAAGGGGTTGTCTCCCTACAATGATTATTTGTTAAAGATCTTGCAAAAACAAGTAATTTGTGTCCATTAACAGTGTCCTACCTTTTCCTAGATATCCCCTCTTGTATGGGCTGCATCAGCTTTTCAGCTCACTATAGCTACAGACCTGTTCGATCTCTCCTGATAGGCTGCCAGCATTGGTTGCTATAACTACAGACCTGGTGTTCTCAGCAGCTCATTACTGCAGACCAGCAGAAGCCAGTAAACCCATCCCTGAATTCAAAAATGAAACTCAGAAAACAGGACTGAGGTAAGATTGATCGATGTAGTGAGACAACTCCCTTAAAGGGGTTTTGCCATGAAGTGAGTTCCTTACCTCTTATCTGCTCAGGAGAGAATATAAACAAAGCATGCCGAGTCACGGGGAGAGGGAGAGGGGTGAGCAGAGAGCGAGGAAGAAGGAGTGTCTGCAATGTTTACTCAAATAATGACATTACAACCAGTGGATTATCTATACAAAAGACACAGCCTCATACACTGCACTTTTCTCCCCAGCCCCTTGCAAGCTCCTTCATGTTCCCTGTTATCAGATAAGAAGTGCAAACACGCAAGCACGACCAGATCAACTCCTGTCAGTGTCCTGGTCGTGTCTAATGTAAACTTTCAGGAAACTAAGAGGGACTCAGCAATGCTGTAGCTCTCACAGGCTTCACTTTTTTGATGACATATATTTAGAAAAGGGATTAAATACCCATTTTGGAGGATCCCACGTCAACATTACATCGTGGCAAAACCCCTTTAAGTCTTAATAAAGTGTGCCTCATAAGCTGTCTGAAGCAGTAGAGGTTGGAATATCAATTATATATGCCAGGGTCAGGTTGGAGTTTCAGTATTCTCAACAAGTCCAGGGGGACCTGAGACTTAGAAATGTGAGAAGACGGACCCCTGCAGTATGGAACATGTGGAGGTAGACCCTTACAAGAAGAACAGCTATCCAGAAGGGATCTCTTGTGTTGTCGGTCCCTGACTGGAGGTGAGGACATCCTTGACCAGAGTGGTAAAGTGACAACCTGTTTATCGAGCTCTTACGATAATGATAGTTTTAAGGTCCTCTAGTGAGCCCACAGCTATTTTCCATGTTCCATGTTCCATGTTCTCATGTTGCACAAATAAGGCTGATAAGGAAGCTCCAACTAAAAGTGTGGCTAAATTCACGTATGCTGTATCTCGAAATGTGTAACAAAATCCACTGGTCCACTAGTTTTTCAGCAAATTTTGCCACAATAGCTTTTCTGTGGGACTGGACTAGATGGACTAGACTTCATTTGCCATAGAAATCACATACATGCAGAGTCTACTCACCTACATATACACCTTTATAAACTTTACATACATACTTACACAGATACAGTTTGTATACACTACTCACAAAAAGGGATATTTGACTTTTGGTTGAAATTTCGGGATGAGCATAAGAGTTCTGAACATTTTTTTTAAATGAACTGAGATCATCTCTTAACTTTTGAATGCACATGTCTCAGTACTTTTTGCACAACTTGCAAATTATATATGCTAGTATATAGAAGACCACTAGTAGTGTGCAACCACTTTACTAGAGGTCTTATATAAATGTGCCTGGGTGTGATATTTTAGATATTACTAATATAAAGAGGAGTACATAGAAATATGTTTATAGTAATGATGTCTTTGCACATTTATTTTGAGGGTGCTTTAAACATCAAGGTTATTTGTAGCTTGCAGCTGATTGGGAAATAACCTGGGTAGAAATAGGCAGGGGCAGAGGGGCTGCAGGCATAAATACAGGTGGCCATTTTAAGCAGTTCAGTTTTGCAGTTCAGTTTAGTGGTTCTGGTTGCTGTTCTTGTTAGTGTTGGAGACTTGAAGCATAAAGGGATCATCTGCCCATCAGCTGGTGGTGGAATAGAAGCAGGCTTGGGAGAGTAACACTTGGCTAGTAGAGAGAAGTACTCACAGAACCAGAGAGAGACAAAATAAATAAGATAGTAATGTAAACTGTTAGTAAGGAGGAAGGTACTAAGTCTAATAGCCCTGAGTAGCCAGTCACCAGATCCAGGATTCCTAGGTTACAGACAAGTCCCAGGCCTAGTTTACCGGAGCCAGGTAAACTGTACAACTGCAGGGCTTGTAAGACAGCGAGAGGAGTGCAGGAAGGCAACCTCTGCTCATCTGTAAGACTAATGCTGCAGAAGCAATTGCAGTGAGTGAAGTAAAACATAAAAGTGCATACTCCTTGAAGTGTAATGATCTGTCTGCTGTGTGTAAATCTATAACTGGATGTCCTGACGTAAAATATTGTGAGTAAAGGCTGGAAAGAGTGCTAAGCTGCTGTGTCTCTATAATTCTTCTTTGCTAGGTGCACTACAAATCCTCCTACACCACCGGTAGGCCCACATTACCATCACACTGCACATGTGCATCTATGGTTCCCTTTTACATCCACACACAGACATAAACATTACACAGACACCAGTAATTTTTTATGCAGATTACTGACGTTTGGGCCTTTGAGCCATTAGTCCATAACCCTCATGTAACAATCCAGGACAGCAGTGGAGGGGAGTCATTAGGAAAGGAAGGGGGTAAGCAGGAGATAGGAGAAAACAGCTAAGAGTGGGTGCAGAGAAGAGGCAAAATTGCTAGTTGAGGATGGAGCTATAGGGGGTGCAGTGGTAGCAGTCGCTACTGGGCCCTGCAGTCTGATGCGGCCCAAAAGCCCTTCTGCCACTTAAGAAGACATTGTAAATGGCACTTGGTAACTGGGGGGCCCCATTTCACTTTTTGTACTAGGGCCCAAAAAGATGTACTACCAAAAACCATCCAGATTTCCACTTGTATTTAGTATCATTGGATAGACCACTCTCCATAGTTACAAACAAGAAACAAATTAATGACGAGAGTATTTTATTCATATCACAATATATAAAAATAGTACAAAAATGTAGAAAGCACACAGAACAGGCCCCAATGAACACTGCAGGTCAAGGGCAGAGGTCCAGTATATACAAAGATAACAATGGATGTTATTTTATGAGAATAATTTGCGTTATAGTCTCCATTGTATGTATAACAGCAATAGTGTTAGGTTAGTGACAGTGCAGGCGAATCATACCTTAACATCTAATCATTAGCATAGAGCTTAGTGCATAGTCACAGGTATGAGCATCTGAGCACAATAGTCATAATCACTACTGCCATATATACAGATCTACCCAAGATGATACTGCAGCCAGAGTAAGTATAAAGGTAACAATCAATATGGCAAGAGGGAGATGGAGACTATTACCAAAAGGACCGGGACCAAGCAGACCCCAACGCACGTTTCGCGTAGATCGCTTCCTCAGGGGGTAATGCTGAAGTACTTTCACCCGATTTAAATACCTGGAGCAGTGTTAGTGTCGCGCCGGAAACGCCTGTCGGCGCACGCGCCGTGTTCGAAAGCTGACGCTGACCCGTGCCACACTTCCGGCAGTCATGAGCCAGTGCGCACACGCGGAGAAGGGATATCTCCGGGCGTGCGCACAGCACATCAAGACGCCGAGGCGGCTGGCGCTGAATCCCCACAAGGTGCATGCGCGCTCCCGTCCGACCAGGTACACAAAAAAGATACATTCTACACGTCCAATAAGGTATAGTATAAAGTGCAGACCTTTCAGGTTTGTATTATGACTCACCAGATGCCCATACAAAGATGTACATACAACTCCAGCCAAACAATAGACATATATGGAATAGTCAAGAAACAATAAATAACTTAATATATAGCTATGTAAAGACACAGGCAAAATATATATCAATGATGTCAAATCGTCCTTTCTTTCCATAATCACTGGAGCAGGAAGTCACAGTTCGCAGCAGGGCATCTGATGCTATCCATTAAACATGGGGTCCATACACTGGATGGGAGTAAAACAGACAAAAGAAAAGAAACTACAGTTAAAAACAATTAAAAGATGATGACACAGAGACAAAAATACAACCACCACATGAACAGAGGGCTAGCTCCAATAAATTTGATTACAAATTACCAAGGAACAAAAACATAGGAAATCCCATGGTATCAAGAGTTGTAATCCATCTGGTCTCCTTTTGTTCTAAACAGCGCAACGCATTTCCATCCCGGATGCCCAGATGGACCAAATCTATTCCACATACTTTAAGTCCACTAGGGTCACAATTATGATGCTTTAAGAAATGTTTGGGGAGAGTTTTTAATTGTTGTAAGTCCATAATTTCCTTTGCTGCCAAAATATCCCACACATGTTCCCGTACTCTAGTTTTAAATTCTCGCGTTGTAAAACCAACATAAATTTTTGTGCAGGGACATTGGGCCAAATATATCACATTTCTGGTACTACAAGTGATATAGTGTCGAATTTTAAAAGTTCGATCTGCCCCTATCATTGGAAAGATCTTAGTTCTTTGCATATTTGGACAAGCCACACATTTACAACATGGAAAGAATCCCTGGGTCGGACCCCTTGAGCTGAAAGGGGCGTTTTTTGCGGAATGTAAGGCCTTAACCAAAGAAATCCTTAAGTTGGGTGCTCTCGTCGCCACCTTTTGGGGGAAAATCTTTGATTTTTTACCCCAAAATTGGGTCGGTCTTCAAAACACCCCAATGTTTGGTTAGTATTTCACATAAGTTAGACCACTGGGATAGAGACAGAGAACAAAAGAAAGATGGAGGGGGACAGGAGAGAAGTTGAGGGGAAAGGGGAAGAGGGAAGGTATCTATGATTCTTCATTTTGCAAATTTCACTCTGATCCCCCTTCCTCTCCTGTCAGTGCAGACTACAGAGCAGCTGCTGAATCATGTTGCGACAGCCAGCACAAAGCTACTACATTGTAGGCGAGGGGGGAGAGGGAGAAAAAGATCTGTATGGGTCCCGCAGTACTGACGGACAAATGTAACAAAGCATTGGCTATATTCAAAAGCAGCCATGCAACTGTACAGGTCAGTGCTGGTGAATGGGGCTTCCTCCTCTGAGATTGTGCAGCACTGTAGGAAGTGTAGAGGGGTTTCCCCTGGGCATTTATGGCGTAATGGCATTTAAAATCAGGACAACAAAACATCACACGTGTGCATAGAAGACATGGAAGATCCTAGCTTAGCCAAAACAAATGCAGACTACAGAATCTCTGCTTCATTTTTTTGAAAGCAGGCAATTTTTTGAAATCCCCTACATACTATTTTTTTTTAGTCCTCTTGAGGACAGAGTCTGACACACCAGACATAATGTAAGTTTAGAGTCCTAAAGATTTAAATCTGGAACTGTGTTTACATGCCAAGCTAATTGGGCTACGTCTATCTAAGGCATTTGTGCCATTTCGATTAAATATTATGTACTTTGTCTCGAATTTTAAAAGTTCAAAATTAATGTCCCCGTATTTTAACAATGTGATAAAGTCCTCTTTTGGTGAAATAAATTTTTTTAAAAATTATTTTATGGATCTGATCATACTGTACTAAAGTTGTCAACATGATATATGTTGCCACAGTAATGATGGCAAAAGTATCAAGGACCGTTGTTGAATTTTGGAATTTAAAATTTAAATAACTTTGAAATATGAAAAAGACCAAATAGTGAGAACCCCTCTTGTGGTAAGGGGGTTTAAAAAGTGAAATATT
Organism: Phyllomedusa bahiana; assembly: GCA_025379985.1. Classification (NCBI taxonomy): domain Eukaryota; kingdom Metazoa; phylum Chordata; class Amphibia; order Anura; family Hylidae; genus Phyllomedusa; species Phyllomedusa bahiana. The sequence continues at coordinate 130,393 of JAODAL010003308.1, forward strand.
TGGGGTAGGGGGTCCCATAAATTAAGGAAAGGCCCCTTTGGGCTGTTTCACTTTACCAATTTCTTGTTTTACCTCACTTTTGATTGGTTTCTGGAATAGAGGAATTATTTTTTGTAATGGGGGCCCCTTATGGGGGGGGAACAAAAAAGAGCATAAAAAAGGGTTTTTATTTACAATACATTTAACAGTGCCTTTCATGCAGATTTAAAGGGGAGTACTGACGGAAGCTTGATTGTTTTTTAAACTTATTTTCTTGACCCTTGACAGCAGTACACTAATAACAGCATTGCACTTTTGTCCTAATCCCTTTTTTTGCCAAAAATCTCAGCAATCCTATGAAATCTTCTATTGGTAGCCAAAAAGCATCAAGAATTGGGCTCTGCTGAGGAAAGTTATAAGTGCAGAAGTACAAGTTTGTTATTTACTTGCTAATTTTCAATGTACCCTGGACGGAGAATGAGCGACCCCATCCAAGAGTTTTTGGGGGAAACCCCCTTTAAAAGTATATTACAACATTCCAAGTGTTCCTGGTGCTCAATGTGTTAAGAGCATACAAAATACTGCACTGAGCAGAGTAAAAACATGGTTTTACTCATGATTTATAAGCCAATTTTCACCCAAGCTGCATGAGGAGGTTGCAGAATCTTTCTGGGTCAAGTGTCATGGAAGGGGTTATTGCTTTTAAAAAAGTAGTGAGGGGAAAAGAAAACACTAGGAATGGAAAAGCAGATGAAATATAGGTGATATACATGTCTCTGTGTGTGTTCCTGTGGATCTAATGCAAATCTCATTGTTTTCTTCATTGCAAACAAAAAAAAGCAATAAACAGATTAACATAATGTTTTTCTACATACTGTGGATATTATATTGTGATTCAGGTAACAAAGTCCATCCTCTATGCTTATTTTCACTTTTTGTATTTAACTACTATCAGAAATAAAAACTACTAATCAGAAATACAAAATGTTCTATATATACTGACATAAAAATATAAATGTATAAACATATTCAACACAAATATACAAATTCATGGCTATTTTTTTTTTATTTTTACTATTACTATTTTTATCGTCATCTTTTTTTCTGTCTATCTTCCAATTTTCCCATTCTATTGATTTTGTCTTCACTACCAAAAACTTCATATTTTTTTCAAACACTAAAATTTCTATTATCTATCTATCTAAAACATAACCTTTTCTATTATCATCATCATTTTCTTTCTTTTTCTTCTGTCGTTATCTATCACTAAATACTTTATCTTTCAATCATTACATCTTTAAATTATCCCCCTTCCTATTATCTATTTCCTTTTTTCTATTTTAAACTATCATTATATACTCTTCTATCATGGGGAGGAAGTATCTATTTGGTTTGGCCTTAAGCGGACAATTTAATAATTGATGAAACTATTAATTAAGTATATCAAATATTTAAACAAGGGGCGTAAGGGCGCGTCCCTGACCTAAATAAGGATGTTGGATAAGATAAAAAGACAGTGTTCAATGCACAAAAAAAATAAAGCTGAACAAAGGCAGAAAAAAAGGGGCGAAATGTTTTAAGGGAATGTATTATCAAAAAATGCCCTTTTTGTTAAATTTTTTTGGTTTATTTTTTTATTTTTTTTTTTTATATTGTTTGAAAAAAAAAATTTTTAATAATCCCTTTTTCCTGGTTTTATTTTTCCACTAGGGCCCTTTTAAAGTTTGACATTTTGTTTTGTAAAATGAGTTTTTAGTAGTTGTTCATTATCAGCACAAGCAAAGGGTTTCATGAAAGGGACACAATGTGTTTAGATAAAAAGGATCCACCAGTTAAAATGGAGATAGTCCGCTCCCTTTTCCCTCTCCTGTTTTTCCAGGCCCAGAGCATGATAGAAAACTCTCTATAGAAGTCAAGGTGATCCAGTTTTACAGGTCCTTTTTGCACAAAACTGCTGTAAAGAATTCTCTAAAAAGCTGTTAACAAAAAATGCTGTCCCCACAATCCTTAATAGACGGGGTGGTTTTTCTCCTCTGTTCTAAAAAACTTTCAATAAAGGCTATGTTTTATGATGACCCTGGATTTATTTCCTTTTTTCACTGAAGATTTGTCTTTTAGTATGGACAAATCAAAGCTGTGATCTTAACCCTATCAAGTTAGTGTGTGTTAAAGAGGTCTGTACATGCGGCTTTCCCCGAAAAATTTAATAAACTGATTTCAGGAGGAAAGGTCCCAAAATGTCTCACTTTTTTGCAACTCTGTTTTTTTGGCAAAGAGGGAAAATATTTTTGGGGGAGGTAATTGTTTTGGGGGTAATAGATAAACAATTAAAGTTCACATTTTTCTCCCTGCACTGCAGATATTTACTAAATGTGCTCAATAAAAGGCATGAACAGTTATTAGTTTAGTTAGATTGTTATCTAAGTCATAATTACTTTTCTTGCAGCTGTTTCTAACTGTCCAGATGCAGATACAACTAAGGGTACTCATGTAAAAACTGTATGTGGGCCCCTTACTGAGTAAAGCACAACCCTTATGTATCCACAGGCACAATATTAATATTTATTAAACTTAATTCTAATACAATATAATTATCTACTTTTATTTCATATATCAGAATTGTATTTCATGCATTTTGTACATTTGTAAAATGTACAAACGTGTCCATTACTCAAAAGCTCTATTGTCTCATTTAACAGCTCATTGGAGATAGAGTCCTTTAATGTACTTTGGAAAATGTATTGTCTACTAAGCAAAACAAATACTGATTGACTCACTTTCCTTAAAACCTACCTCCCCTCAAAACAAGGAGTATTGCCTTTTACTTGTGAAATTTGTTACACAATAATTTTTATGCTGCATCTGTAATGTACAGTTTTGCCAAAGCACTGCAGTACAGGAAGCATTGTCTTTTGCTTTTGACATTTGTTTCTACAGAATTATATTCTTCCTGAAATCGCCTGTAGGACTTTTGTACTCTTACAGTTGTGCTCACAAGTTTACATACCCCGGCAGAATTTTTGCTTTCTTGACCTTTTTTCAGAGAATATGAATGGTAACACAAAAACTTTTTTCCCATTCATGGTTAGTGGTTGGGTGAAGCCATTTATTGTCGAACTGTGTTTTCTCTTTTTGAATCATAAAGACAACCAAAAACATCCAAATGACCCTGATCAAAAGTTTAAATACCCCAGTTGTTAATATCGTGTATTGCCCCCTCTAACATCAATAACAGCTTGAAGTCTTTTGTGGTAGTTGTGGATAAGGCTCTTTATTTTCTCAGATGGTAAAGCTGCCCATTCTTCTTGGCAAAAAGCCTCCAGTTCCTGTAAATTTCTGGGTTGTCTTGCATGAATTGTGCGCTTGTGATCTCCCCAGAGCGGCTCAATGATATTGAAGTCAGGAGACTGAGATGGCCACTCCAGAACCTTTCCTTTGTTCTGCTGTAGCCAATGACTTGGCCTTGTGATTTGGATCGTTGTCATGTTGGAACGTCAAGGTACGTCCCATGTGCAGCTTCCGGGCTGATGATCAAAAGTTCACATACCCTGGTGATTTTGGCCTGATAACATGCACAGAAGTTGACACAAATGGGGTTGAATGGCTACTAAAGGTAACATCCTCACCTATGACTTGTTTGCTTGTAATCAATTATTATTATTATTATCATTTATTTTCGAGCGCCCTTGATTCCAGGGCGCTGTACATTTCAGGCGGGTACATAAATAACATTGGTCAAACAATTACAAAGTGACAATAAGTGACTAACAACTGGTACAGAGGGAAAGAGGTCCCTGCCCGCAAGGGCTTACAATCTACAGGGAAGGGGTGAAGAGACAGAAGGTGAGGGTCAGACATGTTTGGGGGGCGGAGCAGTGCAACCCGGTTAATGTTGGTTATAGGCAATCCTGAAGAGGTAGGTTTTCAGGTTACGTTTGAAGCTGGTGAGAGAGGGGGGAGAGTCTGATGTGTTGGGGCAGTGAGTTCCAAAGTGTGGGGGAAGCACGAGAGAAGTCTTGGAGACGGTTATGTGAGGAGATGATAAGAGGAGAACAGAGGAGAAGGTCCTGTGAGGAGCGGAGTGGATAGGTGAGGGGAGGTATTTAGAGATTAAGGCAGAGATATATGAAGGGGAGAGGTTATGGAGAGCCTTGTAGGTCAAGTTGCTAGCTTAAGGGTTCCGGGAAAAGGGTACCCAGTAAAGGGGATGGGCGGGGGGGGCCATTTGTTTTAAAACTGAGTGAGTTTCTGGGCACCAAACCCTTTGCATTTTAAACCACCCAGACTTTTGGATTTCAATGACATGGGAAGTGTTAAATGTATAAAACAGGAAGGGGGGGGAAAACAAAAAATACCAAAATTTGGGTAATGTCACAGCAGTTTAAACTTGATCAACAAAGGGAAATCAGGGGTCGTAAAAAAAAAACCATGGCAGGTAGACACAAAAATTTGGGCCCACAATGCCGGAAAAATTGTTCGGGATGCAAAAAAAAACCTAAACACAGGAAAAAAGGGACTCTTTGAAAAAAAGGGTGGGCGTTAAAGAGCCAATGGGGGGCATTTGAAGAAAAGGGGTTAGGGTCAATCCCAAAAAAAACCCACAATATTCCCCTACAAAACAAAACAGCACGAGACAACCTAAAACCTCTGGAACAAGGTATTTTGGAGTGAAGGCCCAAATCGAACTTTTGACCCGCCCATAAACGTTACTTTTGGGAGGGGTTCAACAAACTTGATAAAGGAACACCATTCCATTTAAAAACACAAGGGACCCTGATGTTTTGGGGGATGTGTGAGCAAAAGGCCAAAAAAAAACTTGGTACGTTAAGGGAAAATGAATCAGCACATTATCAGCAAATGCTGAAAAAAACTTGCTCACACCCAGCTGCAAGGGGACGTACCTGAAGTTCCCAAATGACAATAATCCAAAACAAAGGCAAGTCGCCCCGTCTTTGGCTACAACAGTGTCACGTACCGGATAGAAGTGGATCCATACCCCCGCAACATGGCGTAAACCACCCAGAGAACGGGGCTAATTCCCGGGTTTTTCCCAGAGCCCCCCGCAAAGCGGGTGGATTTGCTGCGGCGGAGTCTACCGGTTTTTACCCTGAGTGACTTGCTTGCGGGGGAGCCCAAAAATAGGTTGGGGGGGAGAATCAACAGGCTCGTATCGGGGGAACAGAAGGTCGGGAGGCGGGAATGGTCTTGGCGGGACAGGCAGAGGTCAGGACAGGCGGGGAGATCGTGGTCGAGGAAGGAGCTAATGGCACGGGACACGGGGAATCAGAAAAGGGTTTTGGGAAGCTTTCTCATAGGCTAAATGGCACAAAAAACCGGGACAGCCCCCGAGAGGCCGGCTTTAAATAAAAGGGGAGTGACCCCAATAGCCAATTACCCGGGGCATGGCCCTTTAATGTCACAGAGCCGGGGCCCCGGCGCCCCTTTGATGTGGGAACCGCGCCCGGGGGAAGTAAGGGTGCCGGCCGGGGAGCGTGCCCACCGGACAGGGGACCCCGGGTTGGGCCCCCGACCAGGGCGGGGGGCGGGGCCCCCCGGGTCAGTCCCCCCCCTTTGGCCCCCCCCTCTTTCTGGCCTGGAGGAACCCCCGAATGATTTTTCGACCCAGAATATTTTTTTTTTCTGGTCCCGGGGTTTTCGGGGCCGAACCCTTTTTCCCAGTCAATGAGAAAAACGTTCCCTTGCCCATCTTAACACCCAAAGAATCTCCTTTACCGTAAAATTCGGTGGTATGGGCCTCGGGAGTGGGGGGGGCCCCAAGAGAGAAAAGCGTTAAAGGGGATGCCCGGGTTTTTTGCAGGGGGCATGGAAGGATTTCGGGACCCCCCATAGGGGGGGAAAGGGCCCGGGGGCTTGTTTCCCACTGGTTTAAAAGGCCCCTAAGCCCCTCGAAGGGCCCCGGGAAACCCGGGGACCCCGCTTATAGCTGGGAACTTAAAACCGTTTATTTTTAAACCCGGGAAAACCCAAAAATTTGTCACCTGGCGAAAAAGGTTGGGGAGGTCTTCGCTTTTTGTCGGCTTTTTCCCTTGGTGCGGGCAAAAGGGCCTGGAGTGAGTTTGGGGTGCGTCGTTTTCCAGATGGGCTGTCGGTTCCGGGCCCAGCTCCGAACAGCGGGGAAACCAAAAGGGGCACAGAAAGAGGGGAGGGGGGGGCCGGGGTGTCCCCCGTAGAAATGAAAAAAGGGGCCCCGTTTCCGGCAGACCCCGATTCCAATGATTTCTAGGAAAATTGGCCCCAAGGGCAACGGGCGGGACCAATCACCCTGGCGCGCGGGAAAAAGTGGGGGCAGGTGAAACCCTGGGGTTTGGGTTTTACTCTCTTCCCAGCCCATTGGACGGGGGGGGTGGTGGGTGAAGAAAAGGGTCCAATTTCTTTGCAGTTGGTTAAGGGGAGCCCCAGAATTGGAGAAAATTGAACCCCCCGGGTTTCCGACTATGTGGGGGAAGCCCATGCAGCCGAAAAATTTTATGTAGAAAAAAATAAACGGGCCCAAGGGCGGGGCTGAGGGGGGCCCCGGAGAGGAGTGAATTGGGAGTTTTTGAAAAACCGGGGTCTGTCCCCCACCCAAACCGGTTTTGCCAGGGAAGGAGGGAAAACCCGTGAAAAAATCCGGGCCCACAGGGGGCCCAAAGGGAAAAGGGTAGGTTTGGTAGGGAAAGGAGAAGACCCCGGGTTTGGGGACGGGAGACTTTTTCCCTGGACGGGAGCGCGGGGAAACTCCACAAAAACATTCTTGGGGGGCAAGGCCCGGCCCCCCAGTAAAACGAAAAGATGGGGGAAAACAGGACCTCTGCCTTGGGTGCCCCGCCATGGGAGGCAATGACCCCAAGAAAATTTATCTTTTTCCCGGAGAGCGGGACGAACGTATTTTCTTCCCGGGGGGGAATGCGTTGTAGGTTCCCAGTGGGGCAAAGAGGGCCCTTTTCTGGAGAGATAAGGGCCCGTGGGGTGGATGGGTAACCCCCGTAACCCGAAGCACGGGGGAGGGGCGTGGGCCCTTGACATTTCGTTCCACAGGGCAAAATAAATTGGGGAAAATTTAAAAAGGGGGAAAAAAAGAGGACCAACGACCCGGGGCGTGGTTTAAGCTTGAGCCTTTTGAAGATTGCGGTTTTTTGGGGGGTTTAAAAATGCTGAGGGGGTGAAAACCCCCCTCCAAGGGGATACCCCCCATTTTTCCCAGTGCAGCTTGAGGGCCCAGAAATTTTCCGGTCGCCGTAGGTCATTCCTTTAGCAGGGGAAAAAACTTTTGAAAAAAACCCGCAAGTGGGGGGTTTCTTCCCTTTTTGGGTCCTTTCGGGGAGAGTAGGGCCCCCCGGCCCCCAACCGGGGGGGGTTTGATTCGAGGAAAAAAGGGGTTGTTCTTTTATCGGGCCGGGGGGTCCGGCGCAGAGGTAAAGGGACAGATTTAACTTAGAGGGGCCCTCTCTGCCGTGGTGGCCGGTTTTTTTTGGTTTGGCGTTCTTTTTGGTCAAGCCACTATGGGGGATGCCAGGGGGAAAGAAATGGGGTATAAATTTTTTTGTGTTGGCAAAACCCAGGGCCCGGGGGCCCCAACGGGGGGCGGCCACTAAAAGGCGGGGGGGAAAACTTAGTGGAGTCCATTGGGGCCCCTTGTGGGAAAAATAAAGGGAGAAAAAGGAAATGGTAGATCTGTGATGAAACAGGCATTTCTCAAGTTTGGCATAAAGGCGGTTGGCCCCTTGACGTCTGAGGGCTTGTGTACGTGAACTTGTGGGACTCAAGGTTGGGGGAGAACACCCGAATTGGGCGTTAGTTTCACAACCCGAGTGTACCGGTTGGGCCCCGGGAAAATGTCATTAAAGAATTCTTGGAAAACGGCCGGGGGGATTGAAGGCCCGAAGGGCATGGGCCAAATTTTCGAAGTGCCCGTGGGGGGGGGTTGAAAGCGGTTTCCATTCATCGCCTCAGTATCCCTAGAGGTTATATGCCCCCCGCAAAGGGCCCGGTTTTGAAAAAATCTTGGCCCTTTATAGCCGGGCAAAAAGTTTATGTTTAGGGGAGGGGGATAGGGGTTTCTTTCCGTGATCTTTTTAAGGCCCCGATGTTTTAATGGGGGGGAAAGTAAAAGTACCCTCTTCTTAGGCCCCGGGAAAAAAAACCGGGGTTTCCCGTGGAGAAAGGGGGACTTGGGATGAACCCCTTTGGAGATTTCCCCTTTATTTTTGTAGCATAGGAAGGGGTTAAAGGTTTCCGACAGGGGGTTTAACCCCACCCCGGGGGGAGAAAGTCCCGGGGACCCGTTTAAAAGGCAGTCATATGGGCGGGTGGGGGGGGCAAGTCTTTTTTTGGGTTTTCAGAGAAGCCCTTGCGAAAGGTTGGTAAAGGTTCGGGAAGGCCCCTAGAGGTTTGGAAAGGGCCGGAAAGCGGTAAGCACCGGACGAGGGGCCCCCAAACAGCGGGGACTGCCCCTGAACCCCCAAATCAGGATTTTGGGGGGTCTGCCCGTTTGACACGGGACATGGCGTTTTCAACCACGGGGGGACCCAGGAGAAAGGCGGGGGAGGACCGGGGGTTTTGTACATGGGAAAGCAAATTTTCTCCTTGTTTTCGTACCCCTTTCTTGTTGGACCCGGGGGCCAGTCCCGGAAACCCAATTGGATCCTTGGGGAATTTCAAACATGACAGGGGGATGGGGTGGGGCTTCTCCAGGCGGATCACAGGGGTTTTGTGGGACACCGGGGGGCGTCCAAAAAAAATTTCCCCGCAGAGCCAGAGTCCCGGAAAGCGTAGCAGAAACTGGGAAAACCCGGCCCAGTGCCCCGATCAAAGGGAAAGGTTTAGGCGAGGAGAGGGCTTGCTCTCCCTTGGGACGCCTGCTACGTACCCTAGGTTTGGGCCCTTTCCCCGGGCGCTGAGGGCGCAGGGGCAGGATCTGCGGAAAAGGTCTGCATGCCCCGTACAGACAAAAAATTCTCCCCTGCTTCTGTTGGGTCCGTTGTAGACAGGGGGGCTCTATCCCCTTTCCCTGGAATTTCCCCGGCGGCAGGTGAAAAAAGGGCCCAAATGAGGCGGGCCTTTTTTAAAAATGGGGCCGACGAGGGGCGGCAGGGTCTAGCCTGTTTTCCCCTTCCTTTCCGGGTTTCCCGGCATTCCCAGAAAGGGGTGCAATCCCCAGTTTGGGCCGGGAGGTAAGGTCACTCAAGGAAGAGGGAGATCCCGGGGCAGTTGGGCATCCTTGACCCGGTGGAGGGCCCCTTTTTTGAAGGTTTGGGAGTTAACGCCGTTCATTCCAAGATAATCGGAAGCCAACGTGCGGGGAAAAGTAGGGAAAAGTCGCCTATGGAAAGAATTCCCCCTTGGTGCAGGTTTAGCAAAGGGGGTTCGGCAGATGAAGCCCCGGGTGGTTCCTCGAATACACTCCCGAAAGGTGAGGAAAGGGAGCCAAGGGGTTTGGGTGTGGGCCGGGGTGTCCCCGTCCCGGGGGGTAGCCCCGGGCCCGGGGTTTCCCGGGAAAAGAAAAGGGTGAGCAAAGAACCCCCCTTTTTATTCCCCCCCCCCCCCTTTTGGTAGAAAATTTTTTTTGCACCATTAATTTTGATATTTCAGGGAAACATTGGGTGATAAAGCCCCTTTAAAGGGTTTGGAGTCCCCATCGACCCTTTGGGGGGAAAAGATAGACGGAGCCCTGGACCCGCGGTTCGGAGCCGGGAAACCGGGAGGGGCCGCGGGGGGCCACGGGAAACGGGTTGCTGGGTGGGCGGCCAGGAACTGCTGATTATGGCGGAGAGATGGTGAGTTGCTGGGGGGTTGCTGAGCGATCTGTTGCGGGCTGTGGACCCCAAAGGTGGTGAGGTCAGGGTTAAAAGGCCGAGGCACCTTGGCGGGATCCATGGGCCCGGGGTTTAATGCCCGTACCCCCGGGCGAAAAAGTGGTCCCTGGCCGCTGCAAGCGATGGCGGAAGCCACGTTCCCGGGAAAGGAATCTAAGTAGGGGCCGGTTTTACCAGGGCCCGCCGGGAAAGCGGGATGGACTTGCTGCGGGGGAGTCTACCAGGTCGTTACCCTGACGGATTGCTTGGGGGTGGGAGCCCAAAATATAGCGTGGTGCCGAATGTCAGGCGGTGTAGTCGGGGGAAAAAGGAGAAGGTCAGGGAGGCGGCAATGGTTTGTGGTTGTGGGGAAAGGGAGTGGTCAGGGGAACGGCGGCCCAAAATGCCGTGGTTGAGGAACGGAAGCTAATGGGGCCCGGGGAATGGGAAGTTTGAACAAAAAATTTGGAACACTTTCTAGTAGGGGTAATGGGACTAAAGATCCGGGAACAGCCCCGGGAAAAGGGGCTTAAATAAGGGGGGTGACCCGGGAATTGGGCCCAAAAAACCCGGTTTTTTCTGGGCCCCTTTTTTTTTCCCGGCCCGGGGCGCGTGCGCCCTTTGATTCGGGAAACGGCGCGCGGGAGGCCCGGAGCCGAGACAGGGGCGCGGCCGGGGAAGGAAGGAAAGGGAGCGGCCGGGGGGGAGGTGGCCCCCACCCGAATAGGGCGGCGGGGCCCCTCGTGCGGGGACCCCGGGTGTTCCCGGGACCCGGGAGGGGGTGCGGGGGGAACCCCTGAAAAAGAAAAAAGGGGAAGGTTCTGGGTGGGCCTTTCAGGGTTTTGACCCCAGTACATTGAGCCCCCTTGGGGGATCTCAAGCCAAAAGCTCATGAGGACAAAAAAAGGGTTTACAGGAAACGGGTTTTTTTACCAAGAAGAATGGGAGCTTTCCATCTGAGAAAATAAAAAGCTTCATTTACAACTACCACAAAAAAAACTTCAAACTGTTTTATTGATGTTTTTTTGGGGGGGGGAATAACGGTATTAAGAACCCGGGGGGTGTTAACTTTTTTTATCGGGTAATTTTGGGTGTTTTTGGTTGTCTTATGATTTTAAAAAAGAAAACACATTGGTTTTTGACAAAAATGGCTTCACAACCACTTTAACCCTTTTGTTAAATTTTTTTTCTGAAAAAGGCCCCGAAGGGAAAAATTTTTTGCCCGGGTATGTAAAATTTTGGCACAATGTAGGCTAGGGAAACCCTTGGGAAAAATTTCCCTTTTTTTTTCCCAAAGGGAGACCCCGATTTTTGTACTGTAAATTTTCAAAAACCCCGGGTGGTTTTGTTTTTTACCCTCGGGCCCCTACAATTTTTGTATGGGGAAACCCCAAAGGCAAAAAGCCCAAAAGCCGGGGATTATACAACATGTTCTTAAATTCCTCAACGCCAGAAAACGAGCTTAAAAAAAACGAGCTGTATAGACTACAGGTCGTTTATTTCTATTAAAACCTTTGGGGGAAAAAAACCGGTTTGATTTTCAGGGGAAATTTAAAATACTAAAAAAACCCCCGAAATCCAAACGGGTTTCTTGTGCTGTGTTTGAAATTTGCCTTACGCTGGAAAGTGAGTATGAGAGTACAAATTATAAACGCAGCACTTTTATATCTGAGCGTACTAATTGTAACAGTGGACTGCAAAAAAGGTTTGAGATTCAACTTGTGTGTCATCAGACAGAGTCATAGCTAGAAGCCCCACATCTGAATTCCCTAGCCAAGGCAGAGTGCTTGTGTGTGGTCCACTGGCACTGAGCATCTGTGGTAAATCATGCCCCACTCATGCCTCAGTAATCAGAAAAGATCAGCAAAACAATTAGTAAACATTTACATAGTTGAGAAGGTTAAGAAGGTGTTGCAAGGCTGAAAACGTCATAGGAGATTTACTAATCTAAATGCATCAGAATTCTGACATGACAGAGACTTGCTTACATGTCTGGCAATCTATTTATTATGTATTTCAGAAACTTTTTGCCCCTCATTAGACAATGGGGTGTGGCTTAACAGGAAAGGGTTTGACTTAAAATACAGCAACATGTATCAACATTTTGCCCCAAACTTTTGACATAAAAGTAAGGCAGCCAATAGGTGGTATAAAGTTAGACAAAAGTGCCCAGCAAGTTAAACTAAATTTACTATACAGTTGAGCCACTGTGATAAATTGCCACATCTTCAGAGTGTCTGGTGTAAGTTTACACTGTTTTAGTATTAGACAAAATTAGAAAATCTGCCTCTTATGTCAATCAAGTCCAACCTATAACCCTACAGTGATGTCCTATAAAAGCAAAAAATAATCCTTAGACGGTACTTGCCAATTACCTTAAGGCAGTGTTCACACGGCTTATTCTAGCCGTAATTGCGGGACGGATTTCGCCCGCAGTTGCGGCTTGAATAAGGGGCGGGGGCGCAACGGGGGAGCTGCCCACCGGCCCCATAGACATTGCATTATTCACGGCGCTTACGCGCCTTAAATAATGTGCATGTCACTTTCTCCCCCCGCGGCGGATTCGCCGAGCGAGGAGGAGCGACGGAATCCACAGCTCTCTATGAGAACTGTGGATTACCGTAGGTACTGGGACGGATTGGAGCCGTACTGCAGCGCAAATAGGGCGCGCAGTACGGCTCCAATCAGTCCCAAAATAAGCCTTGTGAACGAGGCCTTAGGGAAAATTCCATCCAGATTACAAAAATGGTTAGAACAGTATTCAGCTGCTTCCCGAACGTTATCAAAGAATAGCCCTTCATAACATCCTATTTGTAAGTTTCACCCCTTTTACAGTATAGAATCTCAGTGATGGTGACATTGGTACATAGGGCATTATGATTCAGATGATTTTTTACAGAATCTTTTGGCAAACTTTATTATTGACATGGATACCTTAATAGGCTTATTTCATGGAAAATATCAGTCAACCTTGATGATTTTTTTGTCCAGCTAAGTGCTACTGTTTTTTGAAAATGATGAAGTAATATCAGAGATATATGGCCACAATCCTGTATACATTAGCACAGAGAGAAAAAAAATAATATATATACTTACCTTCAGGTAAGTCCTTAAAATATTTTGAACACTTGGTGCAGACTCCTGTCTTAGTTTTCTGCAGAATGTGGATAAATTGTGCATCAGATCAGAGGTAAATATTGGAACTCTGTGCAAGAAGATGACTGAAGATGCAGCTGCCTCCCTTGCTTGGGGACAAATTAGCCTCTTGACCATCTTGATCAACAAGAGCAATTACACAGAGTTCCTGCTGATGACACAGAAGTATGTGTCTGTCAACTGACAACTGCTCCTTCTTGCAGCCAGATCCTATAATCACATGTAACCAGTTTGTGGAGGAAAACAGTGCAGGAGCAGGTAAGTGGATATCATTGCTGGTACTGTTATCCCTATTCATGTCATGTTTTTTACTGTACAATGAGCTGAATAAGAAAAAAGGTATTTAAAGGGGATTTGCCAGGCAGCCAGTTACTAACCTCTTATCAGCACGGGAGTAGAATATCAACAAATCATGCTGAGTAATGAAGGCTGCAGGGGAGAGAGGGAGGGGGTGAGCAAGGAGTGAGAAATAAGGGAGTGTCTCAAAACTTCTCAAATAATCACATTACAACACTGGATTCTCAATACAGCAAGACACAGCCTCATAGACTGCATTTTCTTCCCTGTCCCTTAAAAGCTCATTCATTTTCCCTGTCATCAGATAAGAAGTGTTTCAGGCAAGCGCGGCCTGTCAGCTCCTCTGGTCCTTCTGGTCGTGTCTAGTGGAAGCTTTCAGGTAACTAAGGGGGATTGAGCAATGCTGTATCTCTCAGAGTCTTCACTTTTTGTAATCACATATATTTATAAAAGTGATAAAATACCCATTTTGGAGGTCCCCACATCAACATTACATGGTGGCAAAACCCCTTTTAAATGTATTTTTCAGGATATCCAGAGTTTATAGGCCACTAGAGTCTTAAAGAAAATTACTGTAGTCAAAATACTTTCAACTACATTAGACCACCTCTACATTGACATCAGGGCCAAGACAAGGCATTTTGGTGCCCTAGGAAAGCACGGCCAATGGCACTCTCCTCCCTCCATTAAAAAAAATATGAAATCCCGGCCCCAAACCTAGCACATGCTGCCTCCACCCTTCCCTGCTGGGAGGAAGGGGAAAAAAAACACAAATCACACAACATTGGAGTAAGTAGGGTCTATTAGGATGTATTTATATAAAATAGTATGTTGTGCATGAAAAAATCTATACAAATAGCTATAAAGACAATTTTCTATAGATGACGCCTCTAAATAATGATGATACAGTCACCACATTATAACGTCATACAAACAACAAATATTATTGCCATACTGTTAATGCACAAACCAGTATACCAAGACAAATACTAATACTGCCACATCATGACCATGTATAACCACCACATAGTGACTGAATAATACCACCACACTATGACCTCATATCACCACCACATAGTGACTGAATAATACCCCCACACCCTGACCTGATATCACCACCACATAGTGACTGAATAATACCACAAGATCATGACCACATATCACCACCACATAGTGACAGAATAATACAGATGTAACAAAGATTAACCTGCCAGATAATGCATCATGATATTGTGGCACAGAATGTTATCTCATGTTTTTAGATGGCATTTGTTTAAAGTTAAGCACAGATAACACAGAAACCCAAGATATCATGGTCATGGAGTGATAGGTGGAGTTAAGGGGGGTTTATGGTGTGACAGCTTGAGGTTGTATTTTGTGTTGACACTAGGCCATATAACACAATGGTAGGGGCAGTAGTCACCATTATCCAACACACCAGGGGTACCGGGAAGAGCCAGGTTACCATGAGAAGCGGACCTTCTAATGTGATAGTCCGCTTCTGGGGAAGCTGTGGGCTGACATTTGTAGGGTGGGGATGGACCAGTATTTATGAACCTTCCCATTCTAATAGTATCAGACTGCAGCTGTCAGTTTCACTTTGGCTGGTTATGAAAAAGGTGGTGACCTCATGTCTTTTTTTTTAACCATTTGATTATTGAAAAATCTAGAAAGAAACTAATTATTTAAAAAGAATTTGACATGGGATTTCCCCTCCCATTTTTTTTAACCAGCCAAGGTAAATCTGACACCTGCATCCTGATACTATCAGAATAGAAAAGTCCATGAATGCTGGTCCCTTCCCATCCTAAAAATACCAGCCTGCTGCCAATCCAGAAGCAGACTATCACATTAGAAGGTCCGCTTCTCATGGTAACCTGGCTCTTCCCGGTACCCCTGGTGTGTTGGATAATGGTGACTACTGCCCCTACCATTAGGCCATATAACACGTCAGATGCCTCTATTATGAACACTGGAAATATAAATACAGAAACAACAGATAAAAATACTTTAATTAAATAAACACTCCCCAACACCAGCCCTCATTAACCATTTTATTAAAGAAATAGATCTAATGCTAGTCCGACATAGTCCACAGAATTAGTCATAGACCAAAACGGAGACCTGGAAAGAACAAAAAACAAAACAGAAATCCTACAGAAACCTTGGAGGATGGGGTATTATCCAGCTTTCTCGGACACGGAATAGCCCCTCCAGACCCCAGGAAAGCTTGGTGACATCCCCCACAGCAGGCAATGATTGGTGACTGCTGTAGGGGATGGGTTGCCGCCCAGGTTTCCTGGATGCTATATGGTATTCCCCCCACACACTCTAAACCCCCTCTCCTCCACCTCTCTCCTTTACCTCACTACCCTTACTCTAAACACCCCTCTTCTCCACACTTGCTCTAATTTCCCCCCTGCACTAATTCCCTCCTGCTTTAATTCCCCTTTGTTCTAATTCCCCACACCTGCCCTATTTGCCCCACCTGTTCTAATTCTCCTGCAGTTGCTCTAATTCCTCCCAAATGCTTTATTTCCCTCTCAGCTGCTCTAATTCCCTCCAGCTCCTCTTATTCTCCCCCACCTGCTCTGATCCCCCATCTGCTCTAATTCTCCCACACCTGCTTTAATTCTCCCTCACGTACTCTGATCCCCCACCTGCTCTACTTCTCCCCTCACCTGCTCTAATTCTCCCCCCTGTTCTAATACCCCCTACCTGCTCTAATTCCCCCCCCCCCCCACATGTTCTAATTATTCCCACTACTCTAATTCTTCCCTCACCTCCTCTAAAACCCCCCCACCCACCGGTGTGTTTCCTTGCCCACCTGCGCTAAGCCCCCTCCTCCCCCGAGAACACAAACCTGTCCTGGAGAGCTGCACTCTTCTCTCTTCAGAGCACTCCGCTCTGCTGAGAAGAGGGAGACAAAGTTCCACCCACTCTTACCAGCAGTACACTGTTCTGACTGCATCCTGTCATGATAGGAAGCTGTCAGAAGAACAAAGGTATGTTAAGTTAGGTGTTATCTAACCTCTCCTAGCATCTCTTCATACTCCAATGCGCCATGGCTGCTCTAGCCTCCCTGCCCCTCTCCCGCCCGTTGCCGAAGTGGGGAGGGAGAGGGATCCGGAGGTAAACTCTGGTCCCTGCTGCCTAAAGAATGTGCTGGCTTTGACTTGCCATGTATGGAACCGACTGAGCTCCTAAGCCTGCTCCATACCTGCACCCATTACCTAATAGTTGATCACCTACTCCTGCCTACCCATCATACCGGCCCTGATTGACATGTTTATTTAGAGGACAGAACAGCATATCAATGTATGCAAACAAAATTCATTACATTTGCATATACTGTACTTCCTTTTTTGTAGAAGAAAAAACTAAGTTCCCATTCTCCCCACAACCTTTGCACTATTTCCTATGTTTCAAAAAAATTATCGAAACCTATGTTGTACATACAAAGTATACTTTTTAGTTTGAAGGGACACAAATTTTGTTTTATTGTGACAGTCCTATGAAAATAAAAAATACATATAAAATTGTGCCCCCCTTTCTAGCTGTGATAATAAAACTGCTGAATGGCATGGCAGACTAATCTCAGTTTGCTGCAGCTGCTGCAAGAAATGAGTATCTCCATGCAGTCTCATTACAAATAATAGGTAGTGACATAATGACTGTTCTATTCTCTTGTGATAGATAATGATTATACAAGACTGACAGGGCAATGACAAGAGCAATATATGAAAGCATAATGAGTTAATCTTTTTCTGCAGTGGAGCGGTGGTCCAGGTTTCTTCAAGCTTACAAGGTCCTGCTGATAACACCTCTCTCAGGCCCTTAGTGGACCTGGAAGAGAACCCTCAAGCAATTCTTATTGCCATACTACCAAAGCTCACAGAGGGGAAGTCAGAAAGACAAACCAGGAAGTCCTGTACATAGGATAACTTTAAAAAAATGCATAAAGTAAACCAACCACACAATTTTTGCAAAAACATATATATATATATATAATATATATATATATATTATATAATATAATATATTATATATATATATATATATATATAATAGTGGCATATTGCTTATCAATATGTACATTTTTTTTATGTTTGTCTCTGAATGGAGTTGTCTCCGCTGCAGCCACTAATTGGCTGCACTAGTCATGTGCCTCTGTTTACATCACTATTAGCTTCTGAATGGTGATGTATATGAGTGGCACATGATAACTGCAACCAATCAGTGGCTGCAACAGTGCTGTCTCCATTCGGAAGAAGATGTACATAAACAGTAGACTGGAGATATCCACCACTAAAATGGAGGAATGGAGGAAGGTGAGTAATAGACTTTTTATGTTAAAGCCACCACAAACTTACTATTAACTTTTGTTATGAACTGTTTAACCCTTTTTATAACTGTCTAAATTTAAACATTCATATCTCGTGATTTTCTGTCTGCTGTCATAAACATCCATGTCTGATGTGATCTGCTTCCATGAGCATCCATGTTTCATATGTTCTATCTGCATTCATAAGCATCCATGATTCATGTGATCGTTTACCTGCTTTCACGAGCATCCATGTCTCATGGGATCTATCTGTGTTCATGTGCATCCATGAAAACTTGGATTCTCGGTTCAAATTTGACATAAAATGCTTACAGCTGCCACGACTTTCAAGTATCTCAGGTCGGGCATTCCTATGCTATCTTTACCTCTCATTAGAGCCAATCACAGGCCTCTCACTGGGTCAACACCTCCAGTTATCCAGAGCAGGAATAAAAACAAAAAAACACCAAATCTGCAAGCTGCACTTTTATGACAGCCTGTGAAAGTGGGCGTTAGTGCAGATTAACTATTCAAGTGGAGGCAACCCTCTATCCTCCCCATAATAGAGCCAATCCAGGCCTCTCCGGGGTAAACCCGACCTCCATTTCCAGAAGGAAAAAAAAAAAAAACAAACCTGCAAAGCTGCACTTTTATGACAGCCTGTGAAAGTGGGCATAGTGCAGAAAACCAAAATGGAGGCACCCCTTCCTCCCCATATAGATTAAAAAAACAATATTCACCAAATACAACGTATTGGTTCTGCCACAAAAAAAACAAAACATTTCTGAAGAAAACAATATGCAACCTGGGTGCCACTGGCAGGGTGGGCCCATATAATATATTATATAATAATTTTAAAATATATATATATTTATATATATTATATATATATACACGCACCCACTACCAGCGGCACACGGCTGCAAAAAGGCAATACTTACATGGAAATCACTAAAGAAGCATTTATGCTATCTATCATACATGAAAAAAACTTTGAGGGTTCTCGGTTCACATATTTTGATCATAAAATGCTTAAGCTGCCACGACTTTCAACTTGATTCTCAGGTCGGGCATTTCCTATGCTATCTTTTACCCCTCAACAGAGCCAAATCCAGGCCCCTCACTGGGTCAACCGACCTCCAAATTTTTCCAGAAAAGGAAAAAAATAAAAAAAAATACCAAACCTGCAAGCTGCACTTTTATGACAGCCTGTGAAAGTGGGATAGTGCAGAAAAACCAAAATGGAGGCACCCTTTCCTCCCATATAGATTAAAAGCAATATACACCAAATACAACGTATGGTTCTGCACACAAAAAAAACATTTCTGAAAAAAAAAAAAAAGCAAACCTGGGTGCCACTGGCAGGGTTGCGGCACATATATATATATATAATATTTATATATATATATATATATATATATATATATATACACACACACACCAATACCAGCGGCACACGACTGCAAAAAGGGCAATACATTACATGGAAATCCCTATGTCTCATTTAACGATCTGACTGCTTTCATGAACATCCATGTCTTATGTGATCTTCTGACTGCTGTTGTGAGCATCCATGTCTTTTGTGATCTGCTTCCATGAGCATCCATGTTTCATGTGATCCTGTCTGCTCTCTTGAGCATCCATGTCTCATATGTTCTATCTGCTTTCATGAGCATCCATGTTTCATGTGATCTTCTGACTACTTTCATGAGCATCCATATTTTACGTGATCTATCTGCTTTCATGAGCATCCATGTCTCATGTGATCTGTCTGCATTCATGAGCATCCATGTCTCATGTGATTGTCTACATGCTTTAATGAACATCCATGTCTCATTTAACGATCTATCTGCTTTAATGAGCATCCATGTCTCATGTGATATGTATCTAGTCTATGCACATGACATGCACAATAAGTAGCCATATACCTCATTTAACTGTTCTGCCTTTGTATTCAGCAACTTTAACTTCTGTAGTTACATACATATGATTTTCTGAAAAGGAGATTTTTTTCATATTTTGGTATATATTTTATGCATTAGGATGTAATCCTTTAATGTCGTTTTGGCAGCAATTCTATTTTAGTACCTATGGCAGTAGTCATAATGTCATATTTTCTATATGATAAGATACATTTAAATCTAAATCTTTAAAACTAATTTCAGTCAAAACAAGAAAATTTGTTTTTAAAAGTCCTTTGTTTGCAATGTTTAGATCCTGCCTCAAAGCATACAGAAAGCAATGTTATTGTCTCCAATTATCTTCCAGTAATCTTCCCCAAAATATAAGAAGCTATTTAATGAAAAGATAACATTTTCATATTTGGAAATGGAACATAATGTGGCTTTATTTTAATGTAAATTGTTAATAGGCACATGCATTTTTTAATGTCTGCGAGCAATTTCAAATGCTGCAAAAATTATAAATTAAATTGTGGTTGATCCACTTTATTAAAATATTCTCTGAGATATCAAAAGCCTGTGTAACAGAAATAAAGGAAGACTGAAAAGAAGACTTTTTGTGCTGAATTTATATGCAGTAACATTAAAGCCTAAGAAATCCTGTGTACTCCTGGGTGTAATTTGCTCAACATGCTCTGTTTGAACCAACAAAGATTTGTAGGCAGATCATGGTAATGTATTAGGATGACATGTTTATGATATGATATTAATGTAAAAGTTTCAGGTCAGTGCACTGTCGATTCTTCAAAATAAAAATAAAACAAATGCTTTTTTGTAGCAACTTCTGCATACTGTTTATTCATATAACAGGTAATATGAATGCTTATAGCTTGAAAAAAAAGGTTGCTTAACCCCTTAAGCCGAACGCCTGAAAAGTAGTTAATGACCAGAACATTTTTTTAGTTTTTGCCTCCTTGCGTTTCAACAGTTGTAACATGTAACATGGAAGCAATATCTTAGTTTATAAGTGCCACTGTTTGTGAAGATATACAAAACAGGGGATCAAGGGGTGGGAAGAGGAGCCTAGAGAATGTCTTGCTGTGGGGTCCTATGATGTCAAATTAAAATTTAGTTATCTACAGGCTTATCTGCTGGCTCATGTGAAAATCCAAT
Source organism: Phyllomedusa bahiana (assembly GCA_025379985.1). NCBI lineage: Eukaryota > Metazoa > Chordata > Amphibia > Anura > Hylidae > Phyllomedusa > Phyllomedusa bahiana. The sequence goes on from JAODAL010003308.1 coordinate 151,017, forward strand.
TCTCTAGGAGCTTGTCCCCACGGCATGGTTTATTGGTCGGTTTTTCAGAAGGTTTGCGGTTTTAGAAACTATCTGCAAACCAGCAAGCAGCGCTCCCGATAGACTTTAAGCAGTCCCCACTGAATGGATTTTCTGCCAGGCGATTTTTCACACCGCCGGCAGTCTGAAAATCTTAGAACATGTTCATTCTTCTTCTCAGTTTCCAGACAGAAAATTAACATTGAAGTCCATGAAAACCGAGCAGAAAGTGAGTGAATGGTTTTTGTCCAGGTCTTTGAACACACACACACATAGAAAACCACTATCACCATAGTAGAGTTTGGAGTGTGACTGTTTGAGGTTGTGGACAGGTGTCTTTTATACTGATAACAAGTTCAAACAGGTGCCATTACTACAGGTAATGAGTGGAGGTCAGAGGAGCCTCTTAAAGAAGTTACAGGTCTGTGAGAGCCAGAAATCTTGCTTGTTTGTAGATGACCAAATACTTATTTTCCACCATATTTTGTAAATAAATTCTTTCCAAATCAGACAATGTGATTTTCTGGATTTGTTTTCTCATTTTGTCTCTCATAGTTGACACAAAAAAAGGTCATTTTTTTCGGCAGTTTTAGTTTTTTTTAACTGTTTTGTCACTGATTTTGTCCAGGTTTTGTGCAGATTTAGGGCCACATGTATGAAAACTGTCTAGGTCTAAAACTCACTTTGTTGCCCATAATCAGAACTCCCCTCTAATTTTTCCAGAGCACTATATGACATGAAAGGGGCGCTCTGATTGGTTGCTATGCGCAACAAAGTGAGTTTTAGACCTAGACAGTTTTCATACATGTGGCCCTAAATCTGCACAAAACCTGGACAAAATCAGTGACAAAACAGTTAAAAAAAAAAAAAACTAAAACTGCCAAAAAAATGACTTTTTTTGTGTCAAAAAACATCCAAAACCAGCTTTATAGACAGTTCTGCTGAAGTCAAAACCAAGCAGATTTTGTCCTTTGCCGTGTGAACCCTAAGGAATGATAATACAACCTTTGATGACATTGTTTCTACAGTAGAGTATTGACATCCTGCAATGCTGAAGAATAATGCGAGCAAATAAACTTGGTTTTTTTTATTCATGACTCAAAACGAAAAAAAAAAAATTACATGCTGAAATAATAAATTTAGCTCTGAAACTGTAGGACATTGCAGTACTTTTTACATTAGTAAAGAGTTGTGCATTGGGGAAAACTCTAAAGGGTTTGCTTCATACAATTGTAAGTATCCTCACATGAAAGAAAGGCAAAGATCAAACACGTCTGATGTTTTACAGCAGGTAAGAGAAGGCCAGGCTGGGTAGGCCAAGAGCCTCTTATCTACAATCACATTCTATGTTTCTATAGCAGGACACTGTCTCTCATAAAATATTGTTTTAGGTGCAGATTAAATATTTGCAGAGCCGGGACAACAATGTACCTTTGTGTTAACACTTTGAGTCTCTTTTAATCTGAACAATGTGAATTCCACAGATGTGCAGCATTGCTGAGAGCCAAAACAAGGCCTTTTATTGGCTGCTGGACCACATCAAAAGGGCCATACCCAGTTAATCCATGTGAATCAAGCCACAAGAGGAATGCTTTCTGAAAACTACCAGTTACCTGCCTGCTCTTAACCCTTAGCAAGTTCATTTTGGTAATTTTAAGGTGGGCGCACATATGACGTAACCTCCGGTAATTATGTATTATTAATAATATATTAGCTGATGTTGATGCCATAATTTAGTCATAACTGAGGAGAAAAAAATCCTCAAGCCCTGATTTCACTTACATCACAATCTTAAATTGGCCATTGACCTAAAGATCTTTTTCTGAAATAATAATTTATGCAGTTGAATCAGGAAAGGATCATACAGGAACAGAAGTTTCCTGCAATATATACATTTTTAACACTAAAAAATAGTTTACGTTGCAGGAAACATCAATCATTTTGGTTGCTTCCCAGGCATTATGTCAGAGGATAGTAGTAAATGCTAAGACTATAGCAACCATCAGTAATGACCAAGAAATTTTTCTTCAGGAAATTTTGCAAATGCTTCATTTATCTAAATGGTGCAAGCAATTCATACACATGCTTCCAGAACAATCACATTCATAGCTATGGAATGGATGTCAGCCAAAACTGTTAAGGTCTGTCTACATGGCAAACATTTCCAGTTGTTTTTTGTTGCAAATTTGGATTTTTAAATCCATTAAAAACTGACCGTAAATCATCCCCATAGACCTCACGACTTGGATTTTCTTGAGGTCCAATTTCAAAACCGCCGTTGTTACAAAAAACTTGGAAAATGTTCATTAATTTTAGGTCAAAAAACGTGTCCTAAACATTTCTATGTTGGATGTGCGTCCAAAACCCCATTGAGATGAGTGGAATTCATTTTCTGAATGTAAAAAAAACCTAAAATCAACATTGAAAACCAAAACAAAATACACATTTGGATTCAGAATACGACAAGTATTTTGCTGTGTCGCATGGGCGTATTCTAAGGGCATGTTCCCACGGCACGGGTTTGTGGCCGGCTTTTCAGACGGTTTGCGGTTTTGCAGACCGTCTGAAAAACCGACCACAAACGAGTACAACGGGCTTCTATGGAAAACCTGTGCAGCAGTCCCCACTGCACGGGTTCTCCGCCCGGCATTTTTTCCGCCCGCGGGCCGCCTGAAAATCATTCTGCATGCACATTCTTCCGTCCGTTTTTCGGACAGAATATGTGCAAGTCAATGTGAAGGGGGAGGGCTTTTCTCCGCTCATCGCTGAGAAAAGTCGCCGTTTCCCCCCAAGGCCATGGGGAAAGCCACAAAACAGGACAAATACCGGTTGGATAAACCGACCGGTATTTATCCATTGCCATGGAGATGCGCCCTTAGGCCGTGTTCACACGGCTTATTCCCGACGGATTTGTGAGCCGTATTGAGCTCACAAATCCGCCGTGAATAAGGGGCGGGATGGGGGCGGGGCCGGAGCGCGGCGGGGGCGCCGCTCTCGGCCCCATAGACAATGCATTATCTACGGCGCTTCCGCGCAGTAAATAATGTGCATGTCACTTTCTCCCCCCGCGGCGGATTCGCCGATCGGGGAGGAGCGACGTATTCCACTGTTCTCTATGAGAGCAGTGGATTACCGTAATTGCTGCTGCGGATTGGCGCCGTACTGCAGCGCAAATCCGGCACGCAGTACGGCGCCAATCCGCGGCAGAATAAGCGAACGAGAATATGTGAACGAGGCCTTAGAGTTCTGAGTTGAGGAAACAGACTTCCGTCAGATGGAAATGATTGTCTTTACTACCAAAGACCTAACAATGAACCTAAAATCAGTCATCTCAAATCTCAAGCAAGCTTTCATTCTTTCACACTCTCCCATTCTCATAACTTCTATCTACCTTTTCACTATAATAGCTCCAATGTACAACACTGACCGTTCCTCCACAACTCTCCTGCTTCTTTAAGTCAGCATGCTCTCTGCTGCCATTTTTTTTTTTTTTGCCTGGACATCTACAGGGCATTATAGCCATAGCCGACTTAGAGAAACCATTGCTTGTACAGTATCTCACACAAATGAGGACACCTCTCACTTTTAAAAAAAAATATTTTAATATATATTTTCATGGGACAACATTGAAGAGACAATGTAAAGTATTCAGTTTGTATAACAGTGTAAATTTCGTGTGCCCTCAAAGTAACTCAACACACAGTCATCAATGTCTAAACCTGTGCCAACAAAAGTGAGTACACCCCTAACTGAAAATGGACAAATGTTGCCCATTTCCCTCCCTGATGTCATTTGACTCAGTGTTACAAGGTCTCAGGTGTGAATGGGGAGAAGGTCTGTTAAATTTGGTGTTATCATTCTTACACTCTGCCAAGAAGTGACATGTAGAACTAGTGACCAGTATGATAAAGGATCTTAGAAAAATAATTGTTGCTCTACATAAAGATGGCCTATAAGCGCTATAAGAAGATTGCCAGTACCCTGAAATTGAGCTCCAGCACAGTGGCTAAGACCATACAGTGGTTTAACAAGACAGGTTCCACTCAGGATAGGCCTCGCTATGGTCGACCCAAAAAATTTAGTGCATGTGCTCAGCGTCATATCCATCTGATTCAGATGGTGAAGCACATGTGTGTGGTGGTAACCAGGTGAGGAGCACAAAGACAAGTGTGTCTTGCCTACAGTCAAGCATGGTGGTGGGAGTGTCATGGTTTGGGGCTGTATGAGTGCTGCTTGCTGTGGGAAGCTACAGTTAATTGAGGGAACCATGAATGCCAACATTAAAGCCCATTTCAACAAACAGGTGGTGTGGAAAACCAAACAGGGCAGCGATCAACTTAAGGAGTGGTGTAGTGTGGAGCAAAGCATGATCCTCTTCCTTCAGAAACTGGGCCGCAGGGCAGTATTCCAACATGATAACGACCACATACACACCTCCAAGACGACCACTGCCTTGCTCAAGAAAATGAGAGTAAAGGTGCTGGACTGAACAAGCATGTCTCCAGACCAAGACCCTATTGAGCATCTGTGGGGCATTCTGAAATAGAAGGTGGAGGAGTATAAGGTCCCTAACATCCACCAGCTCCGTGATGTCCTCATGGTGGAGTGGTAGAGGATTCCAGTGACAAGCTGTGAAGTTCCAGTGAACTCCATACCCAAGAAAGTTAAGGCAGTGCTGGAAAATAATGGTGGCCACAAAAAATATTGACACTTTGGGCACAATTCATCCATTTTCACTTAGGGGTGTATTCACTTTGTTCCCAGCGGTTTAGACATTGATGACTGTGTTGAATTATTTTGAAGGCACACAAAATTTACATTATTATACAAGCTGTACACTGACTACTTTACATTGTATGAAAGTGTTATATCTTCACTGTTGTCCCATGAAAAGATATAATACAATATATTCAAAAATGTGTGAGGTGTACTCACTTTTGTGAGATACTGTATTTCCTGCCTCATCAAAAATTATTATATGTTGTAATTTTGACCCATTCCTGACACAGCCGAATTCCTGACCACTATCTTTATCTACTGCCTGCCTTTAGTCTGTTTCTTGAATAGCAGGAACTCCACTTGTCTTCACCTTAGTTTATCCACCAAATTCTGCTAGCTCTGGCCTCCCCCAATCAACGTCTTCTCTGTACTTTTAGTATATTATGTTTGAATATGTCAGCTGTGCTATGGGAGACTTCTCTAAGGGTGGTGACCTGGGGGGTCCCTACGGTGAAGTCCAGATCCACCCAGTGCCTTTACTATGCTAAATCACACTCATATTGTGCATTCACTATTAACCAGTTCCTGACTGAACCCCCTTTACTTTTCTTTTGTACTCAGTTATTCTACAAATTTTTTTAGCCTTTTTAAAATGTAAGGCTTTATCCTTATGAATTTTTTACATTACACTTTTAGGTAATAATATCAACGAAAAATTTTTCACATTTTTTATTTATTTAAATTTTCAACAATAGTGATGCTAAATTAAGTTTTGTATTTGTGCCACTATTCCACAATAGACATTTATATATGTAGGTGCTATAAAATCTTAGCTTTTTTCAGGGGCGGGGCTAAAAATTGTGGTTTGGGCCATTCGTTTTTTTTTTTAATAGTTTTTAATTTTTTGTGTGTGTTTTTATTTTATTTTACATGTTGTATCCCCTATGACATCAGGAAAATACCTATGGGGACATTTTTAATTTTTTTTTTGTGAAAATGTTTCCTGTAACTGGGGATGATATATTAGTCCCAGTTATAGGGGAAATAAAGCCCACAGCACTGACAGTAGAGCTGATCTGGGTCTGATAAGCTGGGAGATTTCCTGCATATCTGTATATTTGCCTTCTCACAGGAGAGCCTGGCTGCCCAGCGGTTGGCATTAATGGATCCCATGACTACACCCCCCCCCTTTAAAGGGGTTGTCCCACTACATGGATTGCTTTTTATGTTAAAGATCTTGCAAAAACAAGTCACTTTGCAATATGTGTCCATTAACCATGTCCTTCCCATACCTAGATATCCCCTCTTGTATGGGCTGCATCAGCTCCTCAGGTCCCTATAGCTTCAGACCTGTTTACTCTCTCCTGATAGGCTGCCAGCACTGGTTGCTATAGCTACAGACCTGGCTTCATCTGCAGCCTAGTGGAAGCCAGTAAACACGCCCCTGAATTCAAAGTGAAACCAAGAAAACAGGACTGAGGTAAGATGAAACAATGTAGTGAGACAACCCCTTTAAGTGGAACGCTGCCTTGGATGGTTGCTTACCTCAACTGTCTGTAGAAATGGGTTTGAATCCACATAAGGGTATTAAAGAGTGTAATCTAGGAGTATGCTTAGGTTATGTCTGAACGGCACTAGTTTTTGGTCCGTATAGACTAATCCATAGACCGCAATAGAACATTTTTAGAGGTTGAATTTCAAAACCGAAATCCGACCAAAAAATTAGAACATGTTCTATAATCTGGATTATGGCAGAATATAGTACTGTTCAATGTGAGCCAGCCAAAAACCAACCGCAAAAACCATGACAAAAAACGAGTTTTCAAACCGAAAACCAGTAGTAAAATACCGGTCAGATTCTGTAACGAGATTTTTCTTATGCCATGTAGACGAAGCCTTAGACTCTGCTCTTAAAGGGGATTTGCCAGGAAGCAAGTTTCTTACCTTCCTTATCAGCACAGGGAGAATGTCAACAAATCATGCTGAGTCATGAAGGCTGCAGGGCTGAGAGGGAGGGGGTGAGTAAGGAGTGAGGAATAAGGGAGCGTCTCAAAACTTAAGTGAAATAATAAAAAGTACAACAGTGGATTCTCAATGCAGCAAGACACAGCCTCATAGACTGCACTTTCTACCCGGTGCCTTAAAAGCTCATTCATTTTGCCTGTCATCAGATAATAAGTGCTTCACACAAGCGCGGCCTGTCAGCTCCTCTGGTCGTGTCTATTGGAAGCTTTCAGGTAACTAAGGGGGATTTAGAAATGCTGTAGCTCTCAGAGTCTTCACTTTTTGTAATCACATATATTTAGAAAAGTGATTAAATACCCATTTTGGAGGTTCCCACGTCAACATTACATGGTGGAAAAACCCCTTTAAGTTTACTGTCAGTTATAGAGGATAAACTGTAATACCAGACACAACCAGTGGACAAACTTGGCGTTGTCTTGAAAAAGAGCAGCCCTTTTTTGATTCCGGACAGTTACTTTAACCTTTGTCACTCTGTCAGTAGCATGACTTTCCTATTACCTAGCTAAATAGAATAAAAGAAACACGGAATAAAATCTAAATCTATGGCGTCTGAAGTACTGGCACTTCTGTCTCTCCTTGCTATCCAGATTATTCTTTGAGATAGAGACAAATCCTATTCAGAATAAGACCTGGTAGAAAAACGATCAATGGCTGCATCTCAACCAATATGTGTTCATTCAATAAAAAGTCACAGTGATATGTGTAAAGTTTGATGTTGCTGACACTACTATGAAAACCATAAGATCCAAGTCACGATCTTTTGAGTAGGTACAGATATTGAACTAAGCCAGGAAATGACAATTGTAAAACCTCAGGCGTGCACATGAAATGCACTGCTCATGTTTACAGTCATATCCTCTTGTGATATGATTCAAGATCTGTGCATTCTGTTAGATGTTACTTTACCTGTAGGCTATTCTGGCTGCTCCTGGTGTTGTCCCTTGCTCAGTATCTCCATTTCCTGTTAACAATTGAAGGCTTGTGTAAGCATTAACCAAGTGGATTATTCACTGGACATTCTATCAGCAGAATTTCTAAAAATTCATATAAAACATGCTAGGCTGTCAATAATGGTCTCGATGCTAAACACACAACCCAATGTATTCTTCTCATAATTCTTTTTTTCCCCTGTCATGATGCTTTAAAACAGGGTCGCACAACATGCAGCCCAAAAGGGCCACATGCAGCCCCCAGTATCTCTCTGTGCCACCCCAAGCCATCAGAACACAAGTATGCTTTTGCTTTTCTCTGTCTTCAAACTTTAGATTGGAATATTCATCTTTTGACAGTTGCATTCAAGAGATGGCACTGTATGGTGGGCACTGAATGCTTGGCGCTGTTATGGTGGATACTGTATGGCTCACACTGTTATGGCCCACACTATATGGCTGGCACTGTTATGGTGGGCACTGTTATGGTGGACGCTGTATGGCTAACATTGTTATGGTGGGCACTGTATGCTATATGACTGGCATTGCTATGATGGGAACTGTCCAGAACAGGCTCTGTTTGTTGGTCGACATGTCAGGACCCCCTGGCTGTGGCATGATACGTGACACATTATGTGACGCATACATGACGTTACGCACCTCCTAGGGGTAAGTAAGGTCAGCTGGGTAACGTTTCACAGACACACACTGTCCACACGGGCACAAGCAGACACGGACGTGAGAGAGGAGAACCCCTGCGACTGCCGGCATGGCGCAACACTCGCTCACAACCCTGACTAGCTGAGAGACCCCTTTTCACTATCACCAATGAAATAGAGCTCTGCCAGCCCCAGTAGAATTCCATCAGTTCCTCGATAGATAAAATCCCGGTCCATTAACAAGATTATATCGGGCCAGAAACCAACCCCGGTAGCGTATAATGTAAAACCATTCTCTGTTTTTCCTAATCCCTGGGTCCCAGGAAGGAGGGAGACACACAAAGCTGTACGTCTCTTTTCCAAGTTGCCGCATATGAAATCGCTTTACGTGTATGATGTATTGTATTCCCATAATTCCATATGTTACTTAGATTCCAGGACATCTTTCCCATCTTCTTTGATGCTTTGGTCCTTTGTAAGAAATCTCTACCTTGGTCGCCTAGAGGCTGGCTAAAGTGTGAACAGAATAATAAAAGGCTTTTGAGGCTTGACTCCCTGGTGAGATTGGCTTCCTTTGCACCATGTGGCTAGGTATTTTTTTAAATTCTGTACTATCTTTGGATTTTTTTTTCAAAAAAACACTTATTTTTGAAACACTTATTTTTGACACAATTATGGCGTATCCATAAGATATATCCTAAAAATATCTTATATGTTTCAAACTCCAAAGAGGAGGAGAGGATTTAGAGAGGGAACTAGGTATTTGTGTAGTTTTCTCTAGTTATAGTTGTGATACAGCTACTTCTGTAACCCCTAAAAATGACTATGAAAATTGATGCCTCATATCCTTTATCTGGAGTACCGAACAAAGGACCCTTTATTCTGATCTCTGACTGTCCCTAAAGTGGAACCAAGAACTCTCAGCCATTCGGGACATTTATAATTGAAGTGTGATAAAGGTGGGGAATACTCTAAGATTTACTGTGGTCCCTGGGAGAGTTACAATATGATAATGTGGCCCTGTTTTGCACCCCTGCTTTAAACACTTTTACATATTATGACCTTGGCCTAATGTTTCCCATTACAGTGCTCTTTACCTTTGATGGCTTTTTATGTTTTGTAAGACCTGAAGTCACCTGAGATTCAAAGTTACTGTACAGTGATCATAGTCAGCCTATGGCAAGCACTGTAGCAAAGTACAAGATTTCAGGTAATTGCAGTAACCTTTTTTGTGTCCTTATTTGATCTTCATTGATTCCCCTAAGAAGCTTTCATTACCTTCATCGAAGAATCAAAAGTAGGTTATTGCTAGGAGGCCCAAGTCATATTTTATCAAGACTTCTATTCATTCTATTCAGCTTTGTATGTGAGTTTAATTGGGATGCTACTCCACTTTCTGCTGAACATTTTCCAAGATTCAGGTTGGCAGTGTATAGTTTATATCCTACTTGTAACTTCATTTAATGGATTTGAACAGTAAAATACACTATGTCTGCATCATTTAGATCACTTGTTGCTTTTCTGAACCAAACTGAGATCACCAAGAAACCTTAGTTGAAAGTTGATTCAGTAAAACTGTAGTGGGTCTGTCCAGGTGTCCATGTAAAATTGGTCATAAACATAGACTTACTTTTGTCAATTTTTATTTTTCACATTACATGCCAATTCTTTTTTTTCTTCAAAGTATTTTTACTAAGAATTTGCATATTCTTAATCAATCAGAGGTATACAATAAGGTGCAACCTTTGCTTGAAAGGTCTTGTTAAACAGAAACATTGCACCTTAGGCTATGTTCACACGGCTTTCTTGCGGGGCGTAATTACGCCCCGCAATTACGCTGTGTGGACTGGGGCGGGGCGGGAGCGGGTGAGGGAGCGGGGGGCCGGAACCTCGCTGGCCCATAGACTATCATTACTATAGTTCTCTATGAGAACTGTGGATTACCGTAATGACTGGGCCATATTGCAGCCCGTAATTCGCGGAGTACGCCGCAAATTACGGGCTGAAATACGTGCCCAAATAAGCCGTGTGAACATGGCCTTATTGTTACCTCTGATGGATTAAGTATAAAATAAGAACCCTTTTTTGGAGATTCTGATGGACTCAATTCTTTTTGTGGACTTTTGTGAAGGTTGAAGACTTAGCATTATGATGCTCTTTTGCATTTTGAACTACAAAAAGGGAGGAGCCATTGGTAGTGATTTTTAAAAATTTTATTTTTTGGTGTCAGTTTTTGTCAGCATCATAAATGAAACCATTGTTGTCATTCAGTTAGAGAGGAATGTATGCTGGTCTTAAAAGAGAAAAGAAGATCAAGTATTGAAAAAATAATTGCAATACCCCAAACTTTGAGGAATCATCTGTTCCGATATAAAGGGGTTTTCTCACCATGCTGTTTCACAGACCCACATAGAGTTTCAAACTCACACTTCTTGGTTAGGCTGTGGGTAGTTCTATTGCAGTGATTGGTATATCAGCTCTGCTACTCATAGCTGTTTTAGTAATAGTGACATGAGTGCAGGAGATTTATAATCTTGTATTGCTTATATATGTATACGGGTCTGAATGCACTATGTTTTTAACCTTCAGGAAAGTACATAGAAGAAGAGTTCCATAGAGGGTGTCCTTTAGGTCTCCATTTAGCTGATATTCATCATTATTCTGTAAAAATAGAGGATGGAATAGTGCAGTAGATTATGATATTCCATCCAACAGGATCCTGTGAAAAAAGGATACCTAGTAAATCAAAGGCGGATAGATGCCAAAGTATGGGAACCCTCATAGAAATCTGTTATAGGCTACCTGTTATGATCAGTGATGCTGTGAGCCTTGTTCAGCGGTTAAGACCAGTGGTGGGTGATCAGTGGTCAGCTAGGTTTCTGCTTTGTCTGCTTTGTGTCTCATGGCAACTGTTCACATGCTATGCACGTCAGCTTCCATGTGGCCGCAACCTTGCTCTTGAATAGAAGATTAATTGCTAGTCTCTCAATAAAGTTCCTGGCTTGGCTGCATTTTTCATGTCTTGTAAGAAGTTTTGGATCCTGTCTAGTGCTGGTAGTTGTGAGACTCTGTCTTGTGAGCTATGTGCATTTAGTCCTGTTTTGGTTAGTTATCTGTGCCCTATTTGTCTTAGTCCTCTGCTGCTTCTCTTTTAACATGTATCAGTCTTGCAGTAAGTTTTATTCTTGAGTTTTCTTTGGTAGTTTTGAGCTGTTTGTGTAGGGCCAGCATAGTAAGTAACATAAGTTGGGATATTGCCAGGTTTAGAATATGGCCAGAGGTGTCTGGTGTTAGGGTCAGGGTTAAGAACAGTTTGGGGACCCAGTTAGGGAAAGTTATGTGTTAAATTCAGACATTTTTTGGTTTCCTGCTTCTGGATTAAAGTTATTTGTCCTTCCATCTCCATCCTTGCCTTTGTCAACATCTGCCTTGCTGTCCATCGTTCATTGGTAAGTCCCTGCATTTATTTTTTGATACATGCTTTGTATTACTTGTGAACAGTTGCCGATTGCCTTAATTTCTATAATAAATTTAGTTGCTGTCTGGCCCACCTGTGTCATTACAATGCCTTGAGAAGCTTCAGTGACATTACTCTCCAGATATTTACAGTTGCCACTATACTTTCATGAGGCAGAGAGGAAGGGATGTCTTTCCTCTCCTCTTCCTCGACTTGGTGTAACTGCTGACAGTCACTTGACTTACATATAATGTGGGTTGGGTGGTTGTTAGTAGTGTCAGTGTGAAAAAATATGCTTAGAGATGGCCGAATTTCCCGAAATTCGTTTCGTTCACTTCGCCGAATTTCTCAGCAAAAAATAACTTCGTTCCGAATTACTTCGGGATGAATCATGTTAAAAAACAGCTATTTCCAGGCTGCACAGAGCCTGTAGGGTGCTGTAGAACGTTGTTCCATGCTTAAATATGCAGAGGGAGCTTGGTTTGGTGTTCATACAATGTTGTGTTTTAGTATGACATGACATGACTGCCGCCGCTCTTAGAATCGCTTCACTATAAAATTCCCTGGGCACTTAAGGAGGCAAAACTGACCAAAAAACTGAAACGGGAATGTTGCCTGATAAAGTCATGCCAGAGAAAGCTGGAAAAAAAACAAGCTGAGCTCAGGTGGCAACATTAGTGACAGAGCTTGGAGGGTGACGGTGGCAGCCACAGCAGCATGAGGTCAGAAGGGCAAAATAATTCTGGAGGTGGCCCCAAAAAACAGGAATAGGCCCAGAGTGGCCAATGACACAGTGGGGAAAGGTCACGGCAGCAGCAGCATGAGGCAACAGTCCCAATAAGATGTGTAGGTCACGGCATCAGCCACAGCAGCGCTGAGGTCAACAGTGGGCACAATGACAGAGTTCTAGGACACACAGCCACAGCAAACATAGGTCGGGACAGGGGCACAATGAACGTGTGTAGGTCACGGCAGCAGCCACAGCAGAGCATAGGCAGACAGGGGCACAAGACACGTGTGTAGGTCACGGAGCAGCCACAGCGAAAGCATGAGGTAACAGTGGAAAAATGACGAGTGTGTAGATCACAGCGCACCCAGCAGCAGATGAGGTCAGACAGTGGCACTTGACACAGTTGGGGTCAGGGAGCACCCACAGCACAGCATTAGGCCCAGACCAGTGGGCCCCAAAGACACGGAGGTGCAAAAAACTAGTAGGCCCAAAGAGTGGACAATGACACATGGGGGAGGTCCGGCACAGCCCGCAGCAGCGGGGTCAGGCAGGGGCACAATACTTCGGGAGGTGGCAAAAAAGGAGTAGCCACAGAGTGGGACAATACACAGTGTGGGGGCCACGGCAGCACCCACAGCAGCAGCTGGGGTCAGCAGTGGCACAATCACTTTTTGGGGTGGAAAAAAACAAGTACCAAAGGTGAAAATGAACAGTGTGGAGGCCGGCAGCAGCACAGCAGCAGAGAGGTCAGACAGGGGCAAACACATTGGGGTGGCAAAAACAGGGTAGGCAAAGTGGCCAATGACATTGTGGGAGGAAAAAAACAGGAGTAGGCCAACAGTGGACAATGAACAGTGGGAGGTCCCACGCCACAGAAGCAGAGGTCAGACAGGGCACAATGACAGGGGGATAAAAGGTCAGGGGGGGGGCCCCCAGCAACGCAAGCATGAGCAACAGGGGCCAATCACATTCTTGAGGGCAAAACAGGGGTGGGGCCACAGAGGGGCCCACAATGAACGTGGGGAGGTCAGGCGCACCCAAGCAGCAGCAGAGGTAACAGGGGCAAAATGCACGTGTGAGGTCACGGCAGCAGCCCAGCGCAATTTGAGGTCAGACAGTGCACAATGAATTCTGGGGGGTGTCAAAAACGGAGTAGGCCAAGAGGGGAAATGAAAGAGTGTGTGGTCACGGCAGCACCACAGCAGCACCCTGGGTCAGACAGTGGCAAATCACTTCTGGGGGTGGCAAAAACGGAGTGGCCACAAAGTGGGAAAGACACAGTTGGAGGCAGGGCAGCACCACAGCGCAGCATAAGGTCAGACAGGGGACAATGACTGAGTGTGGAGGTGGGTGGCAATACCACCCCGGTAAAGATGGTTGTGGCGTTTGGGAAATGGGCAGATGGGGGGAAAAACCGGGGGGGGTGGGGGGATCAGAATATGGTGGGGCAGGTAGTTTTAAACCCCCGACCTTTTCTAAATTTGGGTGGGGCGCATGGCTGATGTATCTGACCCCTAAGCTTTGGTTTTGGGGAAAAACCCTGCCGATCCACCCCCTGATTCATCTTGAAAAAGGTCAGTGTTCCAATTTCCCGTGGACAAGCGGGTTCCCCTTTTTGGGGGTAACGAGGGCCCCCCGCCGCACTGAACACCCGCTTTTTGATGCCACAAACTGGCCGGGCGGACAGTTTCTCCATGAAAACTGGGCAATTTGCCCCCACACACCAGTTTGGCGCCCAGTAGTCCGGGATTTTCTAACGGGGGTGGCAGAGTGCTGTCCAAGTGGGCCACCCCCTTTGGTTCAGGGTCTGCTCCATCCTGCGTTTTGGCGGCGACCCCCCTCAAAAGGGGTTTGAAGGAAGCTGCTCTCAGGACTCCAGCTTATTGCTGTGGGGAGTGATCGCTCCGACCCCCCCCCTTTCCCCCGGCACCCGGGGGCCAGTAGTACGTGAGCGTGAAAAAACCCCCCCGGTCAACCTTTCGAGGAGGATAAAGCCGACATAGGCAGCGGCCAACTGCTAGGAGGTTTTCCCTATATTTTTTTAGTTTGTCCCCCCTCTCAATGGGGGAAAAAGGCTCCCTTTTGGGGGTTGCGGGGGTCCAATGGGGTGGGACCAAATTCACCCCCTCTCCCGGATGGACTATTTGGCGTCACTAGCCACAAATCAGCAGTGGGGGCCCATCGCACAATGACCGAGGGGCCCTGCCTCCATTCACTGTATATGCCACGGTGTTTGGGGGGTACCCCTCCGTGCTCCTCCCCCCCCCTTTCACCTGGGTAGAAAACCCACTCATTTCCCAACAATGCTTCGCCCCAAAAGTCCTCCCCCCTCCATTTCATCCCCAGGGGACTCATGGGGCCCGTAAATGTATCGCCACATTTTCCACCCCTCCCCAACAGTTTTTTTAGCATCTGTTCCGGCATGAAGCAGGGGAATGACGTTATTCATCCCTATCCGGGCGCTGAAAAAATCGGGTCCCCTCGAATGGCCTCAACAAAGGGCAGGTTCACGCATGACGCCAGGGCGGGCATCAAAGTCTTGCCCGCCGGGATCATAAAAAAATCTTTAAAGGGGCCTTTCTTTTTTCATACAGTCGGTCCAACATGGCAGGCTGGAATTCCAACGGGGGGAAAAACATCGATACAGAGTGTTTGGGGGGCCGTTCTGCCCTGCAATCGAGGGGGGGTTCCGGCTTTGTGGGAAAAGGATGAAGTGCATGCACATTTCCTGGCCATTTTCAGAATTTCTGAAGATCGGTGGAAGACTTCAGAAACCCTTTTAAAAACCCAGATTGAACACATGCCCATGCAGGGGCATGGACCATCCCCCCTCTGGCAGCGCGGACACCATGTTCCCCCATTTCCGACCAGTTCCCATTTTTCATTGGCCGGGGAAAGCCCCACATCGATTTTGCGCATGACGCGGGGCGTTCCTCCCCTTTGGGGACTTTTTTTGCCCAGGCAAGCCCGGTGTAGAAGCGTGACACCCCCTGTGCCCTACAATGGGTATGATGGGGGCAAACTTTGGGGGCTGAAGGTTGGTGGGGAGGAGGGGAGGCGGACATTGGCCAGGACGCAGTTTGACAAAGTGGAGGGGAAAGCGGCGTCCTGTCCAATTTTTTGGTGTGCCTGGGCCGGAAGCAATTCACCCATGGGCCCTAAAGGAATGTATGGCCCTGACCGTAGTTACAGCCTAGGTCCGCGCTGCCGTGCACCTTGAACAAAAAACCGATAAATCAAGGATGGCCCCCCCTTCTGTTTTACATATTTATGAAGGGTGGTACTGCCTTTTTGGGAAAAAAAATTACGGCTTTGGATCTCCATCCGGGTCGCCCAACCTTAGTTCTCGAACGGTCAGAGTCCACACTTAAAGGGGGGGACGCAACCAAAAACTTGGGCAGGGGGACCCCTTTTGCACCTTAGGGGTTGGACCAACTGTTTTTCTTTTCAATCGCCTCCTGAATGACTGTGGGGGCCATGATACGAGGAGCAGGGAAACTGGACCCGGGAGATGTGTAAAGAGAAACAGCTCCTTCTCAGATGGGGAGCCTTACTGCTCAATGGCAGGTGCCCGGGCCTGCTTGCTGGGCGGCAGGAGGACCCCAATTGAGCCACTTTCTCCCCGCCACCCAAAGGGGACGCTGATGTGTTGACGCAGGGCCGTGGTGCCAAAATTAGCTCCCCTGGGCCCCGCTTACTTTTCTTCAGATTTTCAATACCCAAAAAATTTTGGCTCCTCCGGGTTTTTCCCCCAACGCTCCGCACTGGTGACTATGCCACCGCGCCTCGCTGACCCATTCGCTACTTTCTGGGCCCGCGAAGGGGTTTTTTACCCCTGGCCCCTTGGCTCCCGACTCACACTGCTGCTATCCTGTGAACCCCGGCCACAAACCCACTTGCTGGCTGCGCCCCTGCCTGCGCCAAGCTGACGCCCTCTTTTTGACAGATGAAGCCCCTTTCCTCACCCGGCCCCAAATGGGTCGGTAATCATCATCTATTTGTGTTTTTATCGTCACTGCTGTCCCCCATCACAACATGACCTCCCATGCCCCTCTCAACATTATACTTTGCCGCCCCACTGCAAGAAACAGGGGTTTTTGGCCCCATTTTTTCGTTTCCAATAGCGTGACTGCCCCCCTCAAATTGTTCATCTTTGCTATATAGTGGGCTTTACCAGACCAATAGTAGATCTCTGGCTGAGGGAAACGGATGGGAAGAGGGGGTTAGGCAAGTAGGGCCGCTGACCCGTCCCGGGCCATGCCAACTAAGGGGTTTTGTTGACGTTCCCACCGACCCTTTGGGTGGGGTTGTCAGATGTCATCTGGGGGGAATGGGATGACCTAGTCAACCAATCAAGAAACCCTTGGGTTGCTAAACGCACACGGCCGCTAGATGACAGCGGCGTTGTGGCCCCACCGAGTGACCCGCTGTGACGCCCCTTCTGGCTGCGACCTGGCCTGCTCCAGGAAATTTGTGCCTTGCCCCTTGCAGGGAAAGCCTGCCACCCTTCTGTTGACATACTGTTTTTCTAAAATGTACGACCACTGTTTGATGAAGAATTGTTTATAAATACCACCCTGTATTTGATCCAAAAGAACCCATAAGAACTTGGGAACCCTTGGGTTAAATTGCGTCCCCAAAAGGGGAGGAAAAATTTACTTGTATGTGCCCTTTTTAAAAAATCTGTGTATTTTACGAAAGTAAAGGCTTAAATTTAACCCTTCATATGAATTAGCTACAGAATTTCTTCTGTGGGGGGAAAAGAATTTTTTTTATGATGCAAAGCAGAAAAATATTAGTTAACATTGGATGTAAATTTCCCCAAAAAATTAGCCCCCAAAAATACTACTTTGTAGGTGTTACAATGCGGTGTTTTTACCCACACAAAAGAGATTTAAAAATTTTATAACCTTGCTTGTGAATTAGGCAAGGAAAAATGTATATATTTTGGCGGTGAAAATGACGGGTTTTTTGGAGTCACCCTAGTGAAAAAAACGCTTAATTAACCCCCCGGATGTAAATTGCGCCAAAAAATTTAGCCCCCACAAACACTAAATTTTTAGGTGTTACAATGCGGTGTTTTTTCGCACACAAAAAGAATAAAAAATTTAATTAAACCTTTGTTGTGAAATTGGTACAGGGGAAAAAAGTATTATTTGGCGGTGAAAATGACGTTTTTTTGGGGTTACCACAGCTGAAAAAAAAACCTTAATTAACCCCTGGATGTAAATTTCGCCAAAGAATTGGCACCAAAATGAAATGGGATTTGTAAAGTAAAAAAGCTGTTTCTTTTTAAAGAAACAAAGGGAAATGGCTTAGATCCCCCCTTGGGTATTCAATGTGCTGTCGATAGGATTTAAATGATATGAACTGCAGTGAAAGCACACTGGTTTTTAAATCCCAAAAACCAAAAAATCAAAATAGAATGTTTAAAAGAAGCAGTTCTGAGACAGCTGAGAACCCCCCAAAAAAGCTGTATAAAAAAACGTTCTTCGTAACATCACCGCGCAGCCCTTCCGATTTAAAAAGTGAGAGCGGGATGAGCCCCAGCGTCGCACCCGGGCTTTATATGGGTGACTCACAAATCCCCGGTTCTGAAATTTTTTCATCCTTTCACATTATGCAGGCTTCCCTTCTTCCCCCCAGATTCTTTGCCCAGAACGGCATGTCTCGCAGCATTTTTACAAAGAAAAACATTTGTTCACCCCCAAGCCCCAAACTTCGACTTTTCAGAACCCAAGTTTTCCGAATTCAAAACGAAAACACCGTTAGATAATTGCCCCCTCAATTGCAAAAATTGACTTCCCAGGGGGAAATTTGATAAAAACCTTCAATTACAAAAATTCAAACTGGGGTGCCTTGGGGGCCCCCCCAGCGAAACTATTCGTATCGCAATAGAGTTGATCTTGGGCCCCCATTTTATTGTTCAGGGGCCCAAATGATTGATCTTTGGGTTAAAAATTGGGGATTTACTCTTTTTCCCACCCTGAGTGATTCAGGAGCCCACCAATGGAGTTGATTCTTAAGGGTTAATTGGAGAGTTTACTCTTGGTGCCCACCAGTGAAGTTCATTCTAGGGGCCCACCAATGGAGGTGATTCTTGAGGCTCACTAGTAGAGTTTAGTCTTGGTGCCCACCAGTCAGTTCATTCTAGGGGCCCACCAGTGGAGTTGATTCTTGAGACTCATTAGTAGAGTTGATTCTTGGTGCCCATCAGTGGAGTTGATTCTTGGGGACCTTTATATAGCTGCTGTACATGACTGCACATTTTGCACAATACTCTTCCACTATGCATCTTGCATTCTGCCTTTCTTTCTCTGCCTTTCTCCCAGAAAAGCAGTCCCAGTAATCCAATGTACAGAGATCCATTATGCCCAGGAGCCCACTATACCCAGAGGTCTACTGGGGGTTTCCCCTTCCCCCGATGGAGCAATCCGAGTTTGGTTACCACATATGGACAGTCCATTTATGGTAACTCTTCAAATATTGGCAGTTATATCATTAGAGCTCCCCTGGAGAAGCCAATCAGGGTTCTTCTTCTCCACTGAAACACTATTTTAGATTTCGGATAGCTGTAGGAAGTACCTGGGCAACATATCCCATGGAATGCCTACACAGTGAGATATGTTATAGTATTGTTAACGTATTCATGAGGAATACTCTCATTGTTTATGTCTGATGGAAGGCATATATTAGACCATGAGCAGACCCTACGTGGAGGGTATTTTTTCACCTTACAATAGACCATCATTGTGTGATTGATGAGGGTACCAAGTAAATGAGACTCAGCAGCAGGCTCAGGCACCACCACATGTATAGATCAGCCTCTGTGTCTTCATTCAGACTGAAGACAACACATCACTAAGTGGAATATCTCTGCCGCCCTGTTCTGATGATTGTTTGTGGTCCTTGGGGTCGGACCCCCGCTAATAACACCTGAATGGCCTATCCTAAGAAAACCACTTTAAACCAAAGGAGTGAGATGATGTAAGGATCTGGATTGTCAAAAAAACAACATGTTGGAAAATGATATAGGAAACATATGAGTTGCTAATACATGTGTACATAAGTAAAGATATGCTATTGATGTTTCCATCATTTCTTTTCATTTTTATAGGGGTTTTATTGGCTTGTGTGGCGTAATAGTTGAAAGTAAATACATTTTATGCTGCAACAGAAGGAGAATGTAATATAAGTCATTATAAGAAACAGCTTCCTGAACAAAGGGATCTAATATATTTCAGAAGCTCTTATATGGGAGATGGGTTTCTCATCTCAGAGAAAAGCCATCTGCTTGTGAGTATAATGTATAGCAGTACCGCTCTTGAAGCAACTAATGTAACTTAATCCAAGTTGCAAGATTTCCACAGCTGAAGGGCAAGTGTATCCTCTCTCCACCTTGTCAGAAAGGTAAGCAGCTTTGCTGAACTCAACAGGGATAATAATCCTCAAGGGTTTTAAGTGGAACTAGGCACCTCTTCTACATGTGGACTGTAAATCTAGCCTGGTCGAACCCAGTAAAGTAGGACAAAGAGTATATTGTGTTGTGTGAGTGTCAGCAAAATCTAGGACATGCTAGTATATATCTTACTACTATTCCATTTCCCTAAGCTGAGACACAATGGTTCCTTATGGCAGAATATTGTAAAACGCATTCAACAGGAGAAAGATGAAATTGCATTAGGAAAATGGAAAGTGCTCAGAATCATTACACTTAGAAAATCTAGCTGCTATTTCTTTTTGTTTTGCTTCAATATTGCAAAGTCTCCTGATTTATGGCAGAAATTTTGTTTAAATAAGCAGTTTCCAGATGGTGTCCAATCTTTTTTTCTTAATGTGTACAGTTAGTGTATTATCTTTGTAATGTTTAACCCTGTATTTATTTAATTCATTCCTTGGTTGCTTTGCTCTGAGGCTTCATAACAAGATTAAGAAGATATGAAATGGGAGGGATATCATTAGCAGAGATGATTTTAATTTTCACATCATAAAATAAAATAGCAACATGTTACTTTTTTTTTGCAATAAAAATAACTTGGCAAATATATGTAGATTTTTAGCTGGAGGGAGATCAATTATCAGTTCCACAATCGAGCTGTTAACTCACATAAAAAGGGAAAATTATTTTGAAATGGAAATAAAGACAGATAAAAATCTTGACAAAAATGAGCTGTTTTATGGAGGATTGCTGACACGTTGGTGTGCCCCGGGCAAAGATCTAACTGGTAGCATCAACATAGTTTTGCAATCTATATTTGGTTCAAAGAAATTATTACAAAGAGTAGTCTGCAACATGTACCTGGCTTGATCCAAGAGATTTGTAGATGTATTATATGCTTTGCAGGATTTCTCCTCTATACTTTCTATAGCAGGGGACAATATGTCTGGTATATGTGGTGATCTATTTCCTGAAGTATTTATTTTAAATAATCTTGCCATAGAATTCAATTCTGAGTTGCACAATTATTGTGCCAGCTGTTCCATATGCGAAACCTGCCTTTTGATGTTTTTTTAGGTAATGAACAATGAATATTGATTTTAATTTGACTATGTCTAAGATTAGCTGGTACTTACTTAGACCTTTTAAAAATAGACTTCCATGTTTGTTGCAGCTGCTGCTCAGAAGATTATGCAGAACAAGCCTAGATTTAATCTTTCCATCTAAATGTTAATTTTAATAATGCCCTAGCTAGTAGCTGGATTTTTTTGGTTCTTACCCCAAAGAGGAATACACTTTAGAATGATGCAACAGATTACAGGTTCCTCTCAGGGACTTCACAGATGGTGACTATGAAGGTTCACTTCTCATCTCATTAACTACGTAGGCAAAGGTGAATAAAGACTAGTACCGAATACACTGCTGTCTGCTTTTGCTTCATGTAACTTTGCACAAGCTTCTTAAAGGGGTTGTCTCACTACAAGGATTGCTTTTTATGTTAAAAATCTTGCAAACACAAGTCACTTTGCAATATGTGTCCATTAACCATATCCTACCTATTCTGAGATATCCCCTCTTGTATGGACTGTATCAGCTCCTCAGGTCGCTATAGCTACAGACCTGTTCGGTCTCTCATGATAGGCTGCCAGCACTGGTTGCTATAGCTACATACCTGGCTTCTACTGTAGCCTAGTAGAATCCAGTAAAATGCCCCTGAATTCAAAATGAAACCAAGAAAACAGGACTGAGGTAAGATGAATCAATGTAGTGAGAAAACCCCTTTAAGGCTCCTGATCACCTCTATGCTTTAGTAAAAGCTGGGCTGGCGACCTTACACCTTGTTGTGTCTTACTAGCCGGACAGAGCTTTATCTCAGTTTCCTCTTTTATATTTTACCGAGAGAAACTTTAATGCTTTAGAGTTCCTGATCAAGAAAAAGCCGTATATCATTCTGTCATGTCTTCAGATCACATATCTGTATATTTACATTAAAGATATAGAGTCACTCAGTCGCTTACAATGTTTTTTGGTAGCACACAAGTTTTCTTCTCTCACTATGATAAGTACAGCTCTGATAGCTCACATTTGCAGACAGACATCCTGCCTGGACAGTATCATTGTTTTTTTTTTTACAACCTCTCCATCACCAATGTCCCTCTAACAGGCTCCGCAAGGAATAGGAGCTAGCAGAGCTGAAATGTCAGTCAATGCTGTAGAACAGACCACAGCCTCCACAGGAAGCTGGAGCCTAAAGCAGGGAAGGAAGATTAGCTTCTGTGGGAAATGGGAAAATTGAGAAGGCGAATCCCCTTTAATTGTTGTGCCCTTTTTCATTACTGCTCCCTGACTTCATCACATCAGAGGTTGTGGGTTCAGTGAAACAGACTGGGCTGTTTTCTTATTTAGTTGGTTAGTAGCAGTTCATGCTTTTTTGAGAAAAAAAAAGGGTTTAAAACATTTTGTTTTCTGAATAATACTGCAAGCTTTGATTTGATAAGTGGAATTTTACTTTAAATAAGTTAAATGCCAGGATCAGATGTACAGCAAAGCTGAGTAAGCCCTGGTTCACATCGGCCCTGTGCTTTCCATCATTTTGTTCTATTTGGGTGCCAGAAAAACGGAAATAAACGGATGCCAATTCGTTCCTATGGAGTTTTTAAGCTCTCGGTTTGGCTCTGTTCAGTCAGATTTTGTGTCTTTTTGACTGGAATGATAAGTAGTCTGCTGCACTATTTATTCTGTTACGAAAACTGAGATCTGACGGAAAGGACCCTTCTGTTGTTTATTTTACATTGAAGTCAATGGTAAACGGAAAGTAATGGATATTTATCCGTTTGCATTCGTTTGATAGATCCATATTAGTTCTGCGCATGTACAGAGGAATTTCACCATTATGTGTTGTTTTTTTTTAAAATAGATGCAAGTGGACATAAAAGTATCTGGTTTTTTTACTGATCCTTTTAAGAATCCATCCAATAAACAGATAATTTGACTTCAGTTTCCATCAGTTCTTTTCTGTTTTCAGGAGGTTGTCAGTTGCTTACCCCCGTAAGTTATAAGGCCCACCATTATGTAGGTAGGTATAGATGTTCCCCAGTGGGTTATAGGGCCCCCCAGTATGTAGGTAGGTATAGATGTCCCCCAGTAGGTTATAGGGCCCTCAGTATGTAGATAGGCCTATATGCACCCAGTAGGTTTTGGGGCCCTCCGGTTTGTAGGTAGGTATAAATGTCCCCCAGCAAGTTATAGGGCCCCCCAGTCTGTATGTAGTTGTAGAAGTCGCCCCGTAGGTTATAGGGCCCAGTATGTAGATAGGTCTATAGGGCTGATTAAAAATGAAAAAACTAATAGTACTCACCTCTCCCCATTCCCCTGACAAAGTCCTTCCTGCTCCCTATCTTCCTGCATAGGCAGCTTGACATCATCATGCAGTGCAGGTGACGTCATGGCATTCTCACGCCGCCTGTTCTATAAAGTCCAGAGGGACACAAACCTGTTTCTGACCCACCAGAGTACTTTGCAATGCAGAGAGCTCTCACTCTCTATTCCATGGTAGCTTTCAAGTGTATGTGTCTCCAGAGGACATGCATACATTTGAAAAGACCACCAGTTATCCCTGGTAGTAGGAGTGCATCAGCTCCTCAAATCATTATAGCCACAGACCTGTTGATTTTTATCTCACTGGCTGTCAGTGCTGGTGACTCATCAGCTTCTCAATACAGGTGGAGCACAGAGCCCCTCCCACACAGTATGAGGCCACTTGTGATGCTTCTGTAGGGGAGGGGGAGGGCTCTGGCTTCTGTGTATCTGTGCTGCCTGGATTAACCCTGTGTGTGCCTGCTCCCTCCTGCTCTCTACACAGATTGAAGAGAGCAGAGGTGAGGCTGATCTGTGGTCAGTAGGATGTGACAGCAGTGAAGTTTGTTACTATAATCACCATGTGTCTGTGGAGCTTTGGCTATACTAATAGAACAGATCAGTGGGGCATGTGAACGGTTCATATCCCTCCCTGCTCTGCTGTACTAGTGACACATTGTGATTATAGTAACACACTTCACAGCTGCCCTGTGTCTGTTCTGACAGGGTTTGTTTGTTGTTGCTTGAGATGTCCGTGGAGATTTGTATGCTAAGCAGGGGGTATAGGAACCTTTACATCCCCCCCTGCTCTGCTATTAGCATATACAGCTTCACAGACCTCTGGCTTCATAGCCACTCATAGATCAGCCCTCTCCCTGCTGTCTCCTGACTCTGTGGAGAGGAGCAGCAAGAGCTCGGCCACAGCAGCAGCACAGTGCAGCTGATCCAGCAGTGAGCAGCATACCTAGGCAGGCACACACAGGGTTAATCCTGGCAGCAAACCACCTCGCACTTCCCCTGCTGTATAGAAGTTACTGCAGTCGGAGGAGGAGAGCTGTCTGTGTGCTGAGGGGAGGGGGTAAGGGAAAGGAGAAGAGGCAGACAAGAAGCACGCCCCTGAATTTAAAAATCCTATGCTGCCAGACACACTGAGGTAGGCTGAAAGCCTGTAGTGAGACAACTCCTTTAAGGCACCATTTGTTCCTTCTGCATTACCCTGACTCACAGCACCATCTCTTCCTTCTGCAATGTATCGTCTCACAGCACCATCTCTTTATTCTGCATTACCCTACCACACATTATCATCTTCTTTTGCACTACCCCCTCCTCACAGCTTCGTTTCCTTCTGCATTGCCCCTCTCTCCACAGCACCATCACTTCCTTCTGCAGAAACACTCTCCCACCTTTTCACTTACAGCACGAGTCACTTGCTCTCCCTCTCCCTTTGCAGGACCATCGGGCTCTGCAGCACTTTTCTTAATAAGTGTTTCCCTGTCATATAAACTCCTCCTTCCCCACAGCATTACTTCACCTCTTCTTCTGCCCCCAGTAGATCTATAGTTATGTAGACCCCCATTAGTTAGGTAAATATATAGGCCCCCACTAGGTAGGGTAGGTGTATAGGCTGCTTTTATTTTGGTTGATAGGTATATAGGGTGCTGTTAGGTAGGTAGGTATATAGCTCCCCAATTTTTAATAAGATCCTGTTTATGGTAATAGGAAAAAAAAGCACCTGTGCCCATTCCTCTGTCATGAAGCTGGATTCTTTGGCTTCTGTCCAGTGCAGACAGTGTGGTGCTTTGACCAATGGCTTGCTTAGCTATGAACACTAGAGCTTAAAATGTGAGTCACGGTTGTGGAACCACTCACACCAATGAGGAAGAGGGAGCCGGAAGCTAGTTGTGAAGAGTAGTGTTGAGCGATTACATTGGCCATCGACATCGGTCGATGGTCGATAGTCGACCATCATCAACAAGATATTCGATGGTCGATGATAGATGATCGCCGATGACCATTAAAGTCTATGGGAGAGCAACAACACCTTCAGTCTTACACCCAAACAG